>DWDT01005896.1:0-10075 GCA_018245595.1 Microceris scylla
CAAACGCAACTGTTGATTGAGAATTCTCCTGGGTTCGATCTCAGGGTCGAGTTCAATTGGGTTTTTCTAAGTTGAAATACCTAGTAGTAACTTGGAGTGTGGATCTGTGTTGGGTGTATGGCAACAGGCTCATACCCTATATCACAATGGAACAAACGGAACTGATGAAACGGCAGAGTGTACTACACTCTGCTTACCCCTTCGGTGATAATTTCGGTTAGGGTTATTGAGGTGTACCTATATAGTATTATATTAGGCTCTGTACATTCTATACATACTCTGTAATATATGAAAATAAATATATTTCACTTTAATTTCGTGCAACCCTAACACGTTGAGGCCACAACGAAAGTGTACATAATTCGCGAAGTATGTTTATGATTTAAATTCTACTCGTTGGTCTGGATAGTTGGCCGGGTACATAAACATGAAACGGTGCAACCCTATCATTCTGCCTCGATGTACCTGCTACTTCCATTGTTACGTGTTTAATTAGGCGCGAATAAATACGCGCGGTGAGCAAATGGCCCCGGGTGGCCCTTTGTCCTTTGTGATGAATTCACCAACTTTCTTGCGTCCGCAAACCGACGACTTTGAGACCGCCACTTCAAAACGGTTTAATTTTAATAATCTAGTATAAAGGATGCGTCTTTATAATTCGTTAGTACTCGAGCGGAAATAGCGGGTTCGTGCTCAAAGTGATGTACTTGTAGTTTCGTAAAATTCGTACGAATAACGGCGCTAGCTCGCAGATCCATCTCTAGTGCGCTGAATACGGGTCTAAAACTGAGAAAAGGTGAAACATCCAAATATATACGAATATGTGTCTGGTTTTCAAGCTTTGGAAAGACAGGTCTGTGTATATTGGTTATGGATGTCGTTGGGCTGTTACAAGATTTTCTTGCAGAGAAGACTTGTCATAACATGCTTCACTCTTGTTTATAGAAAGTATCTTTTTTACATCTACATATATTACGGACGCGGTCGGCGAATGAGAAACTTTATATGCGACGTAATGACCTCATCTCGAACGTGTTTGATTAACTTTAATGTCTTTATCATCTTTCTAATATACTAAATTCTCGCTTCTGTAGCTGTATAGCAATGTACTAACATTGCTTACACTAGTAAGCACGGAGTTGTGTATGGACGTTCCGTGCTATTCTATAATATTATATCTATATATGAGTCGGTGCTGCTACATATGTCGCCAGCCTTGCAGTAGTTTCCAAATAATCTTTTTTAAATATCAATATTGTGTTCAATTTTTATAACTTGTTAGCCTAGATAATGACTAACAATGGTAATGAACTGAAAATGAAACCAATTTTTCCTTATAACTTAAATTGAAAGAAACAATGTTAATAGAATGTTCAAATCAGTTACAAGTTCGCTTTGTGTTTGTAAAGAAAGTTAGCACTACCTACTTTATTGTGATAATTGTGTTAAATAATATGGCTTTGGTGATTTAGCGAAATGTTTTATAATCGTTATAAATATTAATAGTGCATGTGTTTAATATGTGTGAATATGAAATTTTATCGTCTGTCTGTAAGTACTCTCAATTTTTGTTGTGGCTAATGTACGTATTGTTTCTCAGTAAGCGATTGTAAATCTTATGAGATTATCAAATTTATATATTTTTTTGGTAATTTTTATTGGAACGATTCCACCGTGAACATTTGAGCTGATATGACTGTTATAATTATATTTAACTACAATTACGGGGTACAACAAGAGATCTTTGGCGCGCGAGGGTCTTTGTTCTGATCGTCGTATATATTTAACTGGTATTTGCAGTTTGGATTTCATTTAATGTTCTGCTTATTTAGGTCCCACTCCATTAACCAAGCGGTATTTCTTATAATATTGACTATAACCCGAAAGCTTTGAACAAATAGCCCGCCGACATGACGTAGTGGATACACCTAACCTAACAGCATAAATAAAGCCTAATTACTCATACGTACAGTGTGTGTTGCGTTTCTTACCTTTATGCGTTTATTTAGTACGTGTAGATTTGTGTGATGAGCATTTTATTACGTACGTACATACGTATTTTTGGTACATGTAGATTGTAGGGGATAAAAAAGCATGTTTTTAATCATTTGATATGCTAGCAATTGGGGCGATCCCGCCTGATGGGAAGCGCGGATGCGTCCTAAGATGGAGCACGCATGCCTAGGAAGAGCTTATTCACCCTTGTTTTGAAAAGACCTAAGTTATATCTTTCCAGAAACACAGACGCCGACAGGGTGTTCCATTCAATTATATAATTATATATTCACATGTATATCGGCCGTTTAGTTACAATAAGACCATTCTCTTTGAGCTTACTTTGGGATCGGACGGAGATATGCTTACATGTTTCAAGATATTTATTTACAGATTTGAAAGTATTTACGCACGAAATTTATTAACGAAACGAAATTAAACTCCGAATGCACGAATGATTTTTGCCTATAACTTGATAAAGTGAATCGTGATGAAACCTGCATTCTTCAAGTATTTTGGGCATTCTTCAAGTCTTCAAGGATGTAAACAAACAAAGCAAAGCCATGCAATGAAGAGCCAATGTATTCATTTATGCAAACAGTTGACATAGACAAAGTTTGAGGATGTGACAGCTGAATTGAAAAAAAAATTCGAAGCATTCCCATGTTGACGAGGGTGTTTTAAAGATAACTAAGTCATTTGAACATATTTGGTTCTCAAAAAGATTGCGTAAGGTTGGTCATTAAACTATATGTAAACTCCTGAAGCTAAAAAATATGTCGAATATTTTACATTTTTTGTAAAATATTCGACTTTAACGAAAAGTGCAATGAAATAAGTACAATGTTTCAGCGACATAAATTATTTATACATGACCTGTGTCTGTCTATGTATGAGAATTTTTCGGTACTAGTTCTGATTTTTTTTTGGATGTGTAATATAGGCTTCAGTTTTTTTTTTTTTAAGTGGGAATATGTTATTGTGTATATATTATGTACATTTGTTTGGACTGAGACGAAGACTAGTTATGAGGGACTCACATGTTGACTTATAATGCAGTGATAGCCTAGTACTTTAGATTCCAGCAAGTAATTTTAGACGTTTGGGGTTCCAATCCTATACTAAAAAGTTATGTCAGTAAGGTTAAAGGAAAACATTGTGAAAAACCCTCCACACCATAGAGTTCTCCATAATGTTCTTTAAGGTGCATTAATTCTGCCAACCCCCACTTTCCTGGCACGGAAACGGCCTTGCCCCTTTATGTTTTGAAAGTACACCCATGTTTAAAAGCAAAATGACATAAACCTTGATGATAATACGTCTATTATTGAGGACTTAACTGAAAACAATATGATGAAATATATTTCAATAATGTTTAGAATGCTCCGAGATTTCCAACAGTTAAGGAGTATTATATGTATTTGCAATCGATTTGACTAATTGGTCATAATGCTCGCGGCCGAACATTTGTGTCTTTGTTCTTTCCAAATAAAACATTTTTTTTCCCAACACATTTTCATTGATAGCAACATAATTCCACAGTTCTTAGTATATTCTGTATTAATTAGTGACCATCGCAATTAGTGTTCGGATAAGGTTACAATTTAATTAGAAATGTTTGCCGCAATATTGGATAACGTTTATAATTGTAGCAGGTAACACTACTCTAGTATTGCCAGGATTGTTTATTTACTACTCAGCCATATAATATTTAATAAATGAAGCGGATGATTATTAGGTTATGTGCTTGTTGTGAATTGTCTTACCTTTATGTAACGAATACTATTACTACTGGCGACCGGCTGATTGCGATATAGCGCAGCCTAAATAGGCACGGCTAAATGCCCTGGCCGCCGACGGGCAGCAGCGTCGGCTGTGCGAAAAGCTGTGCCCTGCGATCTCCAACCCGCATGCCCAGCGTGGAGATTATGGGCAAAATCCCCCTTTTGGGGGCAGCCTATCCCAGCAGTGGACTGAGATAGGCTGATGATGATGATGACTATTACAACTTGTATATTCTATTTAAAATAATCTGACATGTCCTAAATTAAAAATAATTATACGCCTTTAATAACGAAATTAATTACGTATAGGTACCATTAAAACATTTCATTATTGGTCACGAGTCACATAATATCTATCGAAAAATCGATACACTAATTAATAAATTAATTTTAATTAAGTCGGTAATTTCATTACTGATCAAACATAAATCGTCTAATTCCTAATATGTTTCCTTTTATTTCATATTAGCAATTCCATATCATATTCATAGATATATTTTTTTTTTCGTTTAACTTAAACTAATGAACAAATATCCAATGTACTATCCAAACAGAATCTTAATAAAACAGCCAAAAACATTTCAGATGTAAAGCGCGGTAACTAGTTAAGTGGGTAGGTACGGGCCCGCCGCGCTGAGCCCCGCGGCGCTAAAACCGAACGCTTTGTGAGTTCAACTTACCTTACAAAAGTACACTCGGCTAATTGAAATATATATTTGAAATAACATGTTTGCTCGCCAAGTTTGGGCTCCTGTTGTTTTAATACCGACCATTGGACGTTTGGTGCTCACGTTTTCCGCGAACCAAACGATATTATTAATTCATACCGGTTTATTTAGTGGCACAATAGTACAAAATAGAGGCCTTTTTTGTTTTTGCTTTGTCTGTTTTTAGTCCAATGCATTAGACAAGGACAAAAATTCTCAGCTAATGCTTAGCTAAAAAATGAGTGTCAATGAATGAAGACGTGATAATCCTTCGTCTGGTGCCCGTGTCGTTTTTTTTGCGTAGTGTTACTTTGAATACAAAAAAGACTGTAATTTTTTAACAAGTATTAGTTTAGCTTTAATAGACTTAAGGAGTGCTCGGGCTAGGGCTTAGTGTTAATATAATAAACGAGGCACAGATAATAAATACCCTGAAGCGGCGAACACAACAGATTATTTCTCTAAGCCACTTTGTTAATATTATAACAGTATTAACGTAGGTATTGAAAACTATCACGTGCAGTGCACGGATTTAATATTAATTACCTTGTGTTTATTAGAAGGTCAAACACGTAGTAAGAAAAATCACGTGATTTTTGCAAATTTGTTAAGCATACTATTTACCTGCATTTGATTGATACTTGTTTAGTCTAGCTCAGGATGTTGATGTTCCAATCGTAGGATGTCTGTCTGTTTTTTTAACCAAGCATTAATGAAGTCATAGTCGAGCGATGTCGTTTTAAAATATTGCGTTTACTCATAATAGTATGCGAATAAAAATTAGGCATTTCCACCTTGTGATAATAAAATAAAACAAAACGCCCGTATATTTTTTTCCGAAATGCAAACAGAATTAAATAGATTAAAAATAAAAACGTTTCGCTTAATAAAATAACCAACAGCGGTGCAATATTTGACTATCAGATGCCAATCTATTGAGCGATTGGCAATTCAGCAAAGTGAACTTTTTGTGGCGGAGCAAACAATCGCGATGTTCCCGTAACAAAGCCAGAAATGCCGGCTTTGCGTCAACATTGGTTTTCCGAAAGCTTAATTGAAATGGCATAAAACAATAGGTATGTTTATATAAAACGTAAGCGAATCAACGTATTTCAGTTCTTCGTCTGTTATAATGATGTTTTCTAAAGACTTTAAAAGTCACGAAAGCGAGATAGCACTAGTGGAATCAGCTCAGTTTTAAAAGTGATCGAATCATCTTTTCAGGATCATTTTCAAAAGATTAAATGCGTACCATCACGCTCGTAATCCCTGAAGGAGTAGGTAGAACAGTGCAGTACAGTCCCTGTAGAGAGCTTAAATGCTTTATTTATTTTTGCCATTAAATCTACTTTAGCACGCGGTCACATCTACTGCCCCCGCCATATTCAGTACAAGCTCTCGTCTTGATAAAATATTTGGGAATATGTAAAGAAATCTCTACACTGTCTGGGTATTTTATACAACTGATACTACTTATTATAATATATTAATAGCATCTTAAGAAGTTTAAACACAAATAATACTTATATTTTCTAGTACATTTTTGTACAAAATGAACATATCCATAATAAAATTTCCCATACCGCTCTCTAAAGCGTGTGAAGTCTGCCAACCCTCTCTTGCGCAGCGTGGCATACTACAACCTAAACACTTCTTATTCTGGTTGACAATAATGACAAATGAATAAATCGATTCCTATGTAATATTTCAGCATAAATACAAATTAACTCCATTGGCCTCGCAAATAGTTTTAACTAATGAAATAATAATTGCAATGACACAAATGAAAAGTTAATTATTTGGATTATTCGTAGTGGCCATTAAAAGATTATTTTCCAATTAAAGCTCTATTTGCCCACGTTCATAACGAAATGCGGTCGCGGCTTTTGCTTTGCTCTTTGTAATGAAAACCACGTATTCGAATATTATTGAAATGAAATCATTAGCAAAAATATATACATACGTTATTATCAAGCAACATTTACTTATGTTTTTGTTTGTGGTGAGCTGAAAGCAGATAATTATGTATATTAGATCTAGCAATTAGGAAGAATGAGACAGAATCATTATAGAGCTTAGACGATTTTTTTATATGTGTAATAATATAACCCAAACAAATTTATAACGTAACATAATATCACAACTGTAATTTTAAAAGTTTTAAATAAATTCAATTTACTCCAAACAGACAGACCGACTAACAGACTTAGTACCGGTCGCCGTCACTCTGCCCTTGGGCAGCAGCGTCACAAGAGGATTCGTTAATAAGGTTTTCAAGAGGAACTTCTGAAAAGCCCTTATTATGCGGTTGTAGGATCTTTTTTTTATAATCTCAATGTTAAATTTTGCCTTTGGAAATAAGATCAATGTTAATAATATTATTACTATATCTTATCGCTAAGTCCATTACGGCGTGGCTAGAGAGCGCTGAGTGCCAAATATCTCGATACTTACAGATCTAAAGTCTTTTCTACAAATAAACAAACATTAAATTAAAATTGACATCAGTAATTATATACGTACAAGTGGGCATTATTTCGTTAATTCGGAGTGTTTCTATTAAATATTAATAAACCAACTTCTATAAAGATGGACAGTAGGAGCTGGGTCTTGAGTATTATGTAGCTGACAGTGTTATTGTATTGTGGTTAAATTCGCCTCCGGTCCATAAGCTAAACGGATTTCGCCATTAAACGTGTTGAATAAGTTATGCATTCATAAGATCAGTTAAACCTTTCGTTAAGAGCGTCTATTGATTTATACAATTTTAATATCGTACCTACCTGGGGATTGGGTATTTGCTAAATGTTATTTTATATATTTTAGTTACTTGTCAAATATATAAGTTATATAAATTATTTTTCTTACGAAAAATAAGTACATGACAGAAAAAAAGCATATTGTAGGTATATAGAACAGGTTTACCACCGCCTTTTTAACAGGTAGTTCCTTTTATGGAATATTATTTTTTAAATAGTGACCGACCGAAAGTTCGGTTTTGATTTCGGTTTTGGCCAGTTTCGGGCAAGAAATCTAGTTTCGGCCTTAATTTCCGAAACCATCACACGTATATGAAGGGAGAGGAAGAAATGGAAGAAGCACGTTAGCTCTTTAAGGCTAGAAAATTATTACTGGATGCAGTCTGCCTACCCTGTAAGGTACCGAGCATGATGATACAATAATAGCAATAAATACGTGACTACAGGTCTATGACCATAATAGACACCATACTCTGTTACCTATGGACAGTTACAGGCACGTGTCTATACTGATGGACCTAAGTGTGTGATACATTGCACACGTTATTGGCGTGTGTCACGAAATTTCTAATACTCTTCTTTTTTGTAAAAAATCAGTAACACGCATCGGCACGGAATACATTCCATAATAGTCATCAGAAGGAAGAGCCATTCCATAATAGTCATCAGAAGGAAGAGCCATTCCATAATAGTCATCAGAACGAAGAGCGGATCAGGGTCAAAACTTGAGATTTTATTTATGGGGACTATCATCCGTAGGCTTGTATAATTATTTGACATTGGATTGTTTTACGCTCGGTTATTACAGATTCTATACAACGTAGGTATTAAACTTTGCTTTGTCACCCTAACATTTGTTCAATGTAAATATTCTTGACAAATAATATTCTAGTCACTGTGACAACACACTTAGTTAGTCACCCTAACATTTGTGAAATGTAAATGTTTACAAATAATATTCATGTCAGTGTGACAACACCCTTAGTTAGATTTGTGAAATTTATATGTTTACAAATAATATTCTAGTCAATGTGACAACACCTTTAGTTAGTCACTTTAACATTTGTGAAATGTAAATCCTTAGAAATAATATTCCAGTCAGTGTGACAACACCCTAAGCCAGTCACCCTGAAGTTACGTGTAGCTACAGCGAGTAATTATCATAATTAGACCACTTATACAAGATGCATAGTGGACTCAGGTTTCTGGGTTAACACGTCGGCATTTCATGATATATGCTCGCCGCCTGAACGTTAATTTGATTGTGCGATATGTGCCGAGTAGGTATACATGTACCAGTCTATAGCACTGCCATTAGTGCTATCAGTTTCGATCTGTTTATCTTATAATAACGGAACATCACGCCTGTAATCCTCCTAAGGGGTAGGCAGAGGAGCGTAGTACCAGTTATATTTACATCCCAATAGATGGTACACCAGGCACCGTTCCAGACTCTTGTCACTACTAGAAATTTCAATTAGAAAATGTAAGTTAGAAAAATCCAATAGTACTCGACTTAAGGTGCGAGCCCAGGACCTATTGCAGCCACTACTCCAACGAGGCAGTCAATCTTATAAATCCTTACTGAATTCTCTGAAATTTCGTGTATATATGAAGAGAGTGATGATAGAATCAGAACCATATGACGTTTATAGAAATAGAGATCTTGGGCACTCAGTGGTGTCTGCCTACACCTACCGTGAGGGACCTGATATAACAATTATAGCAGGTATGGGGTAAATATAGTCAAAGTAAGTCGTACAAGTAAAAGGAAAAAAAATTATCACACATAACTCATTATGAGCATTTATTTTTAATCACATTCTGTTTTCCATGATCTACTATGCCTTTTTTACGTTAAGGGGTGGTACGTATGATACCTTTCTTATACTTGGGTATAGGTAATTCAGTTCTTTTAACTATAATACTAAACTATTCTAGTTACATTATACCTTAAACTGCGTTAACAATTACACATGAGACAATTACAGTAAGCATTTTTCATTTCAACACGAGAAAGCGTATTGTTTTATAATAACAATAACAATCATACTAAATGTAACGTAGTGAAAGTCAAACCGAATATAAAGCCATTTGTAATTCAGTGCCTAAAAGGTACCTTCATACAATTTTAAGTGGGCAAGCGCCGACCATGACAGAGGCTTTGCTTGACAAGTTCATAAATTACTTTATACATTATTTCGCTTAAGCTTCACAAAGATTATTTTAAGTCCACGTAAAATAAGTTTACCTTCGCCGGAGTAATTAGGATTTCTGTAAAATAATATACCTTGTGTTTACATATAATATGTTGATGTACTGTAGAGTCGACATCTCACTGAGTTCTTGTAAAGTAGAGTTCACATACTGCGAGCATCGAGTATACATATTATTATTATTGAGATAGATTACAAAAATATATTATGACTGATCTACGTACAAAGGTAAACATTGAAGAAAATATGTGAATTAACAGTTTCGACAAGGTACTAGCAATCTTTTTAACCCCATTTCTATGTTTGAATTCTATAATTTCTATGATTCTGAAATAATAAATACTGAGTTTCTAATGTATCGATAGTGTCCCATTAGAATTTGCAGGAAGTAGTAAACACACCATTAATGGATGTTGTCTTTAGTATTTAAGTTATAATCCAAAGCCACCGGAGGGCCACGCACAATTCTTTACCAATTATTAACACCAACTCATTTTATGCAGCAGCTTGTGTCTACACTGAGCTATAAGACGAGAAGCGGTGGGTAGTTGCAACAGTTCCCAAGAGAAACAATCAACAAATTCAAGGACGGACAGTTCTTAATTTAAATATTT
>DWDT01005897.1:0-10075 GCA_018245595.1 Microceris scylla
AGTTATATCAGAATACGTATAAAACACGTTATTACTCTGAATATAGGTTTCATATAATATTAACGGTCGTATTAATTTTCCTTTTCTACCATTTCCAATCTCGGGGAAAGTTTTTCATTACATGCGAGTATATATCAGTAAGTGCATATTTGTTTTAAAATGGAAATAGGTCGTATACAGTCGACTTAATCAAAACGAGTGCTAAGGTAAACCATATGGCCTCGATATTTATTTTATTAATGTGTACGTAGTTATTAGTGCAGAATAATTCTCAAGCAGATCATTATATAAACGGCTAATGTAATTGAGTGTAATCCGTCGTAAACAGCAGCTGTCAACCGACAGTGTGCGGGATAACATTAACGTAAACACATAACATTAGTCGGAAATTGATTTCAACATGGCGGACATCAAAGCGTCGGAGGCCGGTGGTTTCTATCAAACATTTCGTCAATTTAAGTCAGCAGTAACGATTCACGCTTGTATTTAGGTGTGAAAATATTAGGCTGTAAGCGCACTAGTCGGGCACTTCGTTTCGGATCGTTGGCTGCGTCCGCATGATAGCGGTCAATGTCGTTTTAATGGTGCATGCGAGCACCATGCGGGCCGCCTGTCTACTAAATGTATATTCGTATGTATTAAGGTATATACAATCACTGTATTTGTAATAAGAAGAAAATCTTTCAATAGGTAATAGTCGGCCATTATTTAAATTGAAAATGTTTATTATGACTTAGATGTGAGTCGTTCCGCAAAGTAAGTCACATGCGTTCGCGGCCTGTACGCCGTTTGAAAAGACTGGACCCAGATGTTTTATTGATCCTTTCAACGTAAAATGTATACAAGTGGGACAAGGGCAGTCCGCGCTATAAAAGTTTAGAGGTAAAATGGAGGTAGACCAACTTTTCTTTTGTTATTTTATAGGAAAACTACTGGTCCCTTTGACAAAGGTCTGCAAAATGGCACGCAAATGAAAATTTATCACTGGTTTGCTTTCTACTCATGAAACAAAACATTATAGAAAGTTGTGTGCAGTACACAAATATTTTAAAAGTTTTTGTTTTTTTAGGTATTCCATAAACAGTTAGTTTGTATTGACTTTGTAAGTTTTCAGATACGCATGTAGGTACATATGTACGTATTTGCCACTTCTAACGTAGCAGTCTGATGGCGATGACAGAGTGACGTGACGTGTTAAATGCATTACCGTAATATTTACTGAAAAAAATTTACACATTATAATTGGTAAACCATTCACTCAAAATAAAAAAAATGGCAAAACGGGTTCATTCCGTGCGATACAACAAACAAAGAGCACATTAACGGGTATAATGCGCCGGGTGTAATATTTTGCACTTATCCTTTCAATCTCCGCTCAATTGAAACAGTAATTTGGCGTAATCCCGGTTAGCGGGCGCGCGGCAGCCGAGCGGTCGCCCATCCGCTTGATTAATGTGAAGTGTTCGCCGAGCCAGCTAACTTGTTGCGAAGGACGAGCCATTGTCTACATTCACCGCACTTCCAAACAGAAAACGACTTCACCAACAGGCATCTAAAATAGATGGCGGCCAACAGTGACAAATAGTGCTTCGTCGTTCACTCGCCGAAACGTCTTTTTTCGGGGCTCGTGTACGGTTACAAGGAGCGGGGGTGACGTAACGAATCGGAATATTCGCAACTTTCCAGTTTTATTTTATTTTCAATTTTTGTTACCAACATCGTCATCGATAGTTTTATACGTCCTTTTATCTCTTTCCCGAACGAGGATGTTAAAACAATATGTGCCTCACAGTTTAAATGCGGGCTGGCAGAGTTAACACACAATAGAGAACATTATGTACAGTCGAGTTTCCATAAGAAGTATTACTGTAACATTGTAGCGTATTCATTGCTGATACTAATTCATAGAAAACGCAAACAATTTGGTAAAGTAAGAAGTGTGATTTAGAATTTAGTTTTAAATACTCAAGTGAGAGGTGGATATTTAAACCGCTAGGCGGCTTTCACTGCTATCTTTGTTTTAATTTATGTTTTCTAAATATATATGGTAATAATATGTGTTCGAATCGAAATGTTATTCATATAATATTATAGTTAATATTCAACATGTTTAGCATTATATAAATTAATAAATTCTCGAATGAATTCTTGGATAGTTAAAGATAAAGTGTAGAGATGTTCTCCGTTTATGACTTCATTGATATTCATTAAAATACCTTTAAGCGTTTGCGTGTATGAATAATGTATTGCGATTATATTTTGTAGAAAATAAGGGGAATGCATCATTTTGATGCAAAACGGCAGGAAAATTGGAATATTTTATCTTATCTGTGGTGTAAAATATACAGACGAGCGGTTAAAACGTCCGATCTGAAAATAAATTCAGATAAAAATGAACTATGAAGCATACAAACTGAATGCAAGTTCTGATAACTTTCGTATTTTGTTTTATTATCATAGTTATTGCGACGTTAATGAGCTGTCTAATTGAAGACACATGCTGTTCTGTATCGCCGTGTACACGAGAAAGTACAACATCTTGCAAACTTCTCTCTTAATTAGGTGGTGTGTGTACTTTCGTGGCACACATTTATTAGGATGGCCCGTCGTAACTCCGAGGCGTTCCGGCGCGCCAGTGTGCGTCCCCCGGGACCGCGTAAGTCGTAAGGGTCGCTGATGTAGGTGAGATTAGATGCAAACGATGCCCCACCGCTGATGGCTCATTTACCTTCTGAATAACGCATTGATATTATGCCTGAAGCGCTCCACTTTACCTTTGATACGACTTAATAAAACGTCTTTGAAAAAACAGCTACAAAATTTTTTTTTCGTTTTACCCTCCACGGCTCCAATTTTCTCCAATACATAAACGTGCTTTAGTACTTTTTGTTTGAATGTTTTCTACGATATTCGTTTTTTTTTCCGCGCAATTTTGAGCCTTTTGTGTATGACGTAATGAATTTTTCGTCCACTGATTTTTAATTATGAAAATGTAAGTTGTGTACTTACAAATGCAAATTTATGTGTCGTATATTATTTAATTTAAATCTGAGACATTTCGACTAATGTCTGTTGTAAATTAATAATGCTATTAAGAATTTTCATTTTGTTACATTGTAAATAAGGAAAAAATTTAATTAGTACTGATACTTTCATTATGTTTCATATTTTTCTCTACTCAAGTAGGAAAATCACTAAGCGTATTAAAACATTGCAAGAAAATAAATTAATTAGTCTTTTTTTCTCCACCCTATCTCAACCAGTAGAACCACACCGTTGATACCACACGTACCAGTCACGATATGTATAATAATGGCGTATGGTATCAGTGTATGTAAGAATGGAACGAATTCTGATTAGTGGACCATGTTGAAAAGATAATTGACCGTTAGCGTGAGAGTTCGTTCTGCAAAAAACCTTGCACAAGTACGCTCGCTACATGATCGGCGCAACGCGTATCGATGTTGTACACGAGTATTATCTTACTCGTTAATATGTAACTTTACATTTCCGTTTATTTTTTTTATTTCGTTTCTAGAGCATAGAGCGCCGTATTCAAGCTTTTCAACCGGGAATTAATTAAACCGTCCAACTTACAATCAGTTTTTTAGATGCTAAACAGATTTTCTTCTTAGTGTAATTGACTCAGAGGCATGGCAAATAGTCCTGACAATGCTGCCACTGTGGATCGAGCCAGATTCAATAGCATTGGATGGGGACAATGCAAGCAATTGACTAAATTGGCGAAAGAGAAAAAGAATTATTCCAACGTGCAGCAAACTTCTGTTCGCGTTGTTCTCTTTTACAGCCAGGCCCAGGGCTGTCTGTGTTGGAAACAACTCTTTGTTCAGCCAGTCAATTGATACTTCGGATTTAAACCAAACTATATTTTAGAAACATTGTAGGCTTCGTTTTAAAGCTGGTACCAAATTGCATCCAACCCTGTTGTCATATTTACCTGAACAAGATTTTCCTTACATACCTACTACTGAATATTTACAACTCATACATATATAAAACACTGAAAAACTTCAGAACACCAAATTTTAATAAACAATGAGAGAAAAAAATCCGCCCTGGAGATATTTTCAACTCGTAAAATATCATATATTATTCCGTGTTCAAAGAACAATAAAAATACACGTATGAATATACATATACATAGGTACATTAGCGCGCGATCACATTACGTAGTCTTTTCTATTGTAATTTTGGTGAAAACATTTAGCGAGTCAAGTCATTTAGTACAGAATGAATGAAGAATATAATGGTAAAATGCGAATCTGTAATTTCACTTTAGCAGCCCTCAATATTCCAGTAGCTGTTTCTTTCATACATAATTACGTACGAAGGTTTAACTTAAATGACCTTAACATGTCTTTGATTTTCGTTTTTTATTTTAAGACAAGAGATTAAATGAAGAATATTATATCGACTAAATTGTGTCGTCATCATCCGCCCTTTTTTTGTTCCACTGTTAGACACAGGTTTCCAGGCCGAGCAAGTGCGGGTTAAGTAAATCGTGTAGTGGCGTGTTTCGGCTGTAGGCGGGCTGGCGCCCGTCACATGAGCGCGGCTCACGTGTGTCCGCCGCGTACCTGCGCGCAGTCCGCCTCCAGCAATGAGTCAACGTCCTCGCGCGGCCGCGGGCCGCTCAATGTCATTTATTATTCCATTGCGTGTACTTTACAATTATGTCACGGAATGTTGAACAGATTGCTACAGTTATTATTGTGGTTGCTGTGGCCGTAGTGTTTTAGATGTTTTGAAAGTTTCATATAGGTACATTTACTTGTCCATACTTCGTCACCAATATGTATTATAGTAGCCTGACAATTGCTTCGAAGAAGATTAAAATTGCCTGTCTTGTTCGAATAGGTTGAATACTGACTGATGGACATTGAGAAGTCTTAAGAAGTAGCGTGAGCGTAGGAAGAGAGTGATGAATGTAGAAGCGCGTAAAGACAGGGGTATTGGGTACTTGGCACTCTGTGCGCTCCGCAAAGTATCTGAGATCAGGATACAATAATAATAATTATTATTTTCGGTAGCAGTAATCCAGTAATATTATTGTTGGGTCACGTAATATTTTTAATACTATTACGAAACTACTAGTACAGTACAGTTTCGTAATAACGAAAACAGTACGTACCTTTTTTTAAAGTTGGTATTTAATGTAGTCAATGATGAGTGGAATGTCGAATTTAGAAAAATGTGTCTTTAGCTTGTGTAGAAAGTCTCAAGCCCGATAAGATTAATTAAATTAAATGTTAATTATTTAACAACAAATAAAAACGTCTAGAAAAATTAATAGGAAATTCCAATTTCAACATTCATTGAATCGCATGTATGTGCACATTTTTCTTTAAGGAAAGCAGCGCGATATAACATCTAGGATATTTTTGTTTGTTGATATTCGAGGTGAAGTTACTTACATTGCAACACGTAGGCGGCGAGCTCGGCCGCCAAGTCAAAGCCAACCGGCAATCGACTCCGCAGCACGTCCTGCTTCAGCTGGAGAAACAGCTGGTACCTGCACAGCAAACAGTATTGATTACTTCAGTTCTTTCACAGCTCACTCGTATAATATGTATCTAAGTTCTTACAGACAAACGAAATCTTCAAGCTTTCTAATATTTCAATATGGTAATTTTAATGTTATCAGAAATATTTTTAATATGTTCTCACTTGTCATTAGTTTCAATTATAACATAATGTAAACAGATTTATGCATGTTTACTAATTTATAATTTTTAGTCATAGTGTATTTGTAAATATTGCTTCGTTGTAAAGAAGTAAATGGCTAAAGTCTATGGCTAAATTGGTCGCTGTTCCACGACGCATTTGTTTTAAACATAAGGAATAATTTATGTGACAGAGTGGTTTTCGTACGTCTACCTTGCTGATAGAATTAAATAAGAAAATTCGTCGTAAAAACATAGGAACCAAGAAGAAATTAAATATTGAAGGACCATCACATCAAATATTTTATGATTATTAAACTGCTACTTTTTACCTAAGGGTGAGACATCCCCTCGGCGCAGATTTCAAACGTACCAGTGGTGCGAGGGGCAGGCGCGGGGGCGCGTGTCAACACCGTGATAACGAAATTTTAATAAAACATTTGATATTTCTCTGTTCTAGTATTCCCAAGAAAGGCGGTTGTAAAACTTTCAGAAGTTCCGCTCGAATAACTACACCGAGCTTTGTCCGAGAACGAGTACTTAAGCTCTGTTTAAAGCCAAGTGACTCTTATTTTTTTAATATCTATCGGTCTCGTTCTTTTTTGTCTGCACTTTATCTTTACTACACAGCTCTCTGTTAATATTATGAAATTGGCCAATTTTGCAAAACGCGGTAAAAGCAGATGATTCTTACATCTGACCTTTTTAAAGTAACCTATAAAATCTGTTATTTCGCGCGTCAACACATGGGCATACATGACTGTTAGCTGAGCCTAGTATGCAAAACACATGTATACACGCATGCATGGTAATTGAAGCGTAGTAAATATGTCAAGTACGTCATGTTTCTATATAAAACAGTTAAATAAAGGTGTTCGTGCGTCGACGTTCTCCGCGCTTTTATTTCACTAACAAGACGAGAACGCGAGTGGAAAAAACTAAGGTTCCACGAGTTCTTCTTGGATATTTTTTTATGGAAAAGACTATTCCCTGAGAGATGTGCCCAATTAAAACTGTTTATATTATGAAAAATTCTGCTACTGTGTGTACGTGTAGGTTCGTTGCGTAGCAAGAGTTAGCGCCGGGCACTTTGGTCTATTCATTAAGTTTATCACTGGCGCGTCTGTTTACGAGCTCGCCGGCTTAACTGCGAATGCACTACACTTTTATTTCACCCTCTAGCTTCGTGTCGTGGACATCAAGCTTCAACGTACACATAAAACTGAGTGGAATAATTCTAAAAAGTCAACTGAATTGACGGGTTTTCATTTGCGACACTTGCCAACAGAGCGGTTTAAATAATACTCGCAGTTATATACATATATTACTACCCATTCGGCCCGAGCTCGCCCAGGCAGGAGGATTACAAGTTTAAGGAAGGAAGTTTGCAGTTGGTGTAGAACCGGAATGTCCAATTCCCATTGGCGATATGTCCTTACATACGCCGTTACATAATAATTAGTTTTTACGCTCACCGGAATCCCCTCCTAGTCTAAACTAGAAACCGAGACGGTCTGCGGTGAAAATATTTTAGTAAATACAAAATGATGAACGTATTTGTCGATATAAGATTAATATCTAATATTGACATAGCTTTCAATTAAGTTATTTTTAAATGCGCTTTTCATAATAATAAACCCGATTTATGTTAGAAAATAGATATGGCGTAAAATTTTTTAAAATATATGGGAAAGGAAGTATCTTGCTATATAACATAATTATATACCAGTAACAATTAAAAGGTACAAGGATGAAAAGGATTTTCGATTTTTGATTTTATCAGATTTAATTCATAGCTCGAAGCGCTCGTAGCTCCGACGCGGTGGCAGAGTGTAAGCGGTCTGGAAAGTTAAGCAACACGGGGCGCGGACCGCACAGGGGTGGCTGATCAGGATTGATACATTTTCAATAGCGCTTCGCGTTTCGAAATACACGTTATCGTTAGTTAAAAATCGTTAAACCTCGTCGGAGGTTACATTAGCGGTTGAAAGCAATTCGTCGGAGTGTTTGGGTGGCACACATATCTGTGTCAATTTCTCTGGAGAGATTCCGTCCAGCAGTTGGACGTAAAAACTCCATATTTATCCTGGTAAAGCGCGTGTTCTCAAGTGCATAACCATACTTCAGGAAATGTCTATCTACAGTTCAGTAATAAAATGCCCTGCCTAAGATCATAGTGAGTAAACGGATAATGGCAAGGACAACTCGCCGATGTTTCGATTTATTGGAATTTAATTCCTATCTACACGAATAAGCATCTAAACATTCCTTAGATCTCTCTTACATAAATCTCACTCACATCAAATCCTCGTTGTGGTTACTGACATAAAAGCACACAAACGGACAAGCGCAGCCGGGACGTCACCATACACTATTTAGTGATAAAGATAGTGGGGATATGAGGCGTGTTAACTTGGTCTACAAAAGTTAGCGTGGCGGGCTGGCCAATACAAAAAAATTTTAAGAGTATGTTAGGTCTTATTGACTTTCGTAAATATTACACAAACACCGAATACTAACAGTTTACCGTACTGATTAATATTAGAAAATACTTTATAGCCACAAGTACTTTACTTTAAGTTTAAATATTATCTTAGTAAAGTGAATAGCCGCAAAGGTTTCAAGTTTAATAAGGAGCCGTAACTTAAAAAAATTGGCTTCGTCTCGTCAAAGGGGAAATCCTTTGTGATAGAGAATAGGATTGTTCCCAAGTTCCCCCGCGCTCAAGGCTAAGTCGGGAACGAGATCTTGTAACGTCATTCGACTGTATACTACGGTAAAGCTAAGTACGCACATTGTCTTAGAACATTTCACACATAGCTGTCGCAGGAGAATGTGTAGTCACTTTGGAGAATTAATATAATGTGTAATAGAATTACGTCGAAAATTACCTTGTGTTTACTCAAGTTCAAATTATGCTTAAATAACTTTTTTGACTATTTATTAGCAATTTCATAAAAAAATAGAAATCAACGAATGAATGCAAAAGAAACCCATGAAGTTTTTAAAGACACATATATTTGGCACTCGGTGTTCTCTGTCCATCGCGTAAGGGACTGGCGTGGTGATATTAATAATAATATCAATGATTAGAAAGCGCTCATGTTTAACTATATTTACTAGTGTTTAAAGCTAATAACGATCACATATTTTCAAACTGTGACACCAAAGCAGTTATTCACTGTTGTAAACAGTTCCCGCAGTGAAGTCCTGACGCGGCACTTGATGACGACATCCTCGCATGTAACAACAGATGTGTTTTATTGCCACTCCCGTAACTCCCGACCCTTGTGCTCGCATTATTCCTATTATTTAAACAGCATTCGGCGTCTTCTCTCCGCTATCAGCCCGAAGGTAATTCCGTGGAGTTCGCAGGTATGTGTGCTCCAAAAGCATAAATAATTTTCCCTTTATTTGCTTTTCATGTGTACATACGTATGCTCAGCGAGTTTGGTATTAACATACCAAAGGACTGTGAGGAAAATATAACAAAAAGTATATTGAGGCAAATATTCTACATAAAATATATCGCAATCTCGCAGTTTTATTTACGGTTTAAATGGCGCAGGTGGAATTACATTTCAATTAGCTACATTTTATGAGTACATCGGACATCAGTAACGCTATGCGAGTGATATTAATGGGCATTAAAACTCTCAAACCATAAAACATTATGCAGTTCAAAGAGTGAATGTGTACACGGGGGCGGCAGGGTGTAAAATTTTCCCGGTGAATAAATTATTTGGATTCTATAAATCCGCCGGCTGTTTTGATGGAAACCACATAACTAAATACAGCTGCTGATAATTTTATATGTGCGGTAATTAAATTTATTTTCAAATAAACGCTAGCGGTTTCGTCGGAATTTATTTACGCGCGCCTCGATAAGAACTTACCGTGGTTTATTTAATGCATTAATGTAGAATAAAATTATATATTAAATACTATTCATATATGAACCCTATTTATTATATAATTTAATTTAACATTTGAATGTATGAATTTTACGTCAATTAATATTTGAATGAGGTTCAGTATTATATCTGTTTTTTAATTGTATCTATTGGTTCGCGTGTCGTCTCACTGATTGTTTCTATCACGCTATATATTTTTTGTTTGTAATCCACTGATTGAGTGATACCTAGTGAGCTATGGTGGTTCCGCTTAGCCTTTAGCCTTGTCGTTAGAGCCCATTGTTAAAATGACTTGGTATATTTTATCACAATATTTCTATTAAAATAAAAACAATTCATGTAACAACGGTTAAAAATTTTGCTTTATAAATATACTAGCTGTACCCGGCGCGCGTTGCTTCGCCAACATACAAATACATATAGTATATACCAATTTTCATAATAATCGGTACAGTAGTTTTTGAGTTCATACAGACA
>DWDT01005898.1:0-10074 GCA_018245595.1 Microceris scylla
GGGTACACAACTTTATGCTTTAATTTCATTCTACTGCACTTGCATTGTGTATACTGCGTTCGTGAACCTAATAAATAGATAAATAAAGATATCAGGCGTTCATCTGGGATAATAAATAGTAATCAATTTTGTTTGTTCAATAATTATATGATAATTGGCAATAATAATAATCATATTCTGTGACAAATAGCATTTACATATTCTGTGACGAATAGCATTTACCTTCAATAGACAGGGACAGACCGCCATAGCCAGCATTTCTTGTATCTACAGTGAAGGTGTTTTCGCTCTGCGTCTTGCCCTCTTTCAAAGCGTTGCCACCCGTCTAAAAATATTATACTTTGATTTGCAGAAATAGCCTATTTCCGAAAATTCTAATATAATACAGTTAAAATAGACACAAATTTTAAGTACGAAAATAAATTTATGGCTTTTTCACCCTGAGAAGGGAACATGAAATGATGAATATAACTAAGTTTCTGACACCAAGATTTTTTATTGATTGTATAGATGCAAACATCACCAGTTTCAATACTGACAATATACACATATCAGATATATAAGAAATTTATAAAATGGGCATAATTCGTCATACCTCCTGTAAATGTAGTATTTAGACCATTAAAAAAACTAGGATATTCTATCAGCATTAAATTTATAATTACTAAGTATATCCAATAAATGCTCATAAAGCTTTCGTTCCATACCTTAACCTTCTTAGCGTCTCCAACTTCCTGATCGAGGACAGTAATGTTGAAAGGTGAGTTCTGAATGTGTACACCCATCTTCTTCACTGAGACAATGTGTTGACCAGCTTCGCGAGGAGTGAAGCTGATGCCGATGTTGCCTGACGGGAGCTTCTTGAGGAAGCAAGGTTCTTCAAGGCCAGACGGCGCCTGGAATAGATATAATAAGTCATAACGCTTTATATTTAATTCAATGAGGAAATTAGTGTCAGACCGAAATAGGTTTATCAGCCGAAACCAAAACCGAAATCGAACTTTCGGCTTCGCCCTCAGTTTCGGCCGAAACCGAAACGGAAACCGAAACTTACTTAAACGTAACTTTACGCCTGTAATCCCCCAAGAGGTAGGCAAAGGAATGCACAACACTCCTACGTTTCACCGGTTACGTTTACGAGTACGTCCCACTATAGAATAGGTGGTGAGCCTATTGCCATGCATCGGACACATATCCAGACTCCAAACTACTACTACAGAATTTAAATTAGAAAATGTTTATAGTGTTCGAACCGGGAATCGAACCCGGGACCTCCGGGGATCGGCAGTCGCACTTGCAACCAACACGACAAAACACGACAAAACAACACGACCAACGAGGCAGTCAAAATCACTTACTTAATTAAACATACATAAAATTTCTATTGCATACTGAATTCAAATGTATTTTAAAGTTTGCACGAATCATAATGCGAAACATAATCTACTTTACGATCACAAACATTTTTTACACATATATTTGTATATTCTATTTATACCGATAGGTGAATGGAATCAAATGAAATAAAAAGGCAATAGTTAAAGTACGTATCAAATATACCTGAATTATTTTATGTCATGAACAGTGAGCTTTTTTATAAACGTGGATATGCCGTTCATGGCAAACGTAGCGTAGGACGCCCTCCAGCTAGGTGAGTGACGGTATACATAAAGGGGCTAGGAGTGGTTGGATGCGAAGAGCAGGAAGATCGAGCTCAGTGGCATGCCATTGGAAAGACCTATGTCCAGCAGTGGACGAGAGTAGGCTAATGACGATGATGATGATATGCCATTTGTCAATTTTAGAAAAAGTTTTGACTCCCATGCGAACGAAGTCGTGGACACAGCTAGTAGTTAAATAAAAATAATTAAATAAACGTCACACACAGTAAAATTAACATCTACCTATTTAATCGTTTGGGTGGTAAATAATTTTAAAATAACAAATAAGGATATAAGAATCTAATTTAACAATAATTACATATAAATACGCAAATTCAAGAAAAATTAAAATCTGAATCCTATAACCTCTTTTACTTGTCGCATAAAAATAAAACTCAACGAAGCAAAGTTCAATACCCAATAATCACTACAATTTACCCAATAATTACTAAATAATAACAGAAGTACAGGTTAAAAAACAAAAAAAAACTACCAAATCACTTACGTGCAAAACATAACCTTAACTCAATGCGCTTATAGCGATGAACGAACGAACCGTGCACTTTCGGCGCGGCCGAAAGATTCAGCCATTTTTTTGCCAAAACTGATTACTAAGGCTGAAACTAGATTTCTTGGCCGAAATTGGCTGAAACCGAAACCGATCTTTCGATCAGTCACTAGAGGAAATATTGTTAAAATGTATAAGAAATCTTCCCTCAATTTAAATTTGAAGTACGAGTGGAATAATTGTTACCTGGATAGACGCGTTCAGACTGCGGATGTCATTGTCGCTGACTTTGCCCGGGAGGGTAACTTCACTACAACTACCTACGGAGATCTGATTCCTCTTGCGACCTTCACCAGTCACCTATAATACAAACATATTTAGATTTCACTTACATATTTACGATGATCAAAAACCATTCTTGAATATTTTCAAGGAGATATTTTAATTAATATTGTACCTTACGTTGAAGATATTAAAATTTAAAGATTTATACCAAAGAAGATGCCAAAGATTTATATTAAAGATTTATACGAAGGCAAAGAAGTTAACCTGGCCTTAACCCTATCAATATGAGACTAGACCCATATTCCAACAATGGAATTACAATGGGTCGATTAATATTATTATTTTATTAAAGAGGTTCATCAATTTATAATGTAAGAGGGCTGTCCTAACATTTTCATTGTGTTACCTTAGCCAAGAATGGTGATCCTTTGATGTGCTTGTCACCGAACCTCACAGATATCTTGTACTCGCCAGGAGCCGTGGGCAAGTACGACACAGCGACAGTGCCGTCTTTGTTGTCATGGCATGTGATCTGCAAGTAAGGAATTGTAGATTTAGGTAATACCTTGTTTCTAAAACGTAACCCTGTGAAACTCACAAGCAGGAACTAGCTTTATAAGTGCTATTGTTTAAGTAAAGGTTGGATCTATTTAAACGTTCGTAACACGTCCAAGTCTAACACAAAAGAAAAAATCGTACTAGACACAGAACTTACAACGATAGAAATTTGAATACCAAGTCACAATAAATTGTAATACAAACCTCAGCTTTGCTGGGACCCTCAACTGCCATGGACAGTCCACCAGCTCCCGCACCTTTGGTGCTGATGGTGAACTGACTAGGTTCACCGCTTACTCCACTTAAAAGACCAGGCCCATAGGCAGTAACGTATCCAGAAGCGATGGAGTCTACGTGGAACTTGTAAGGAGAACCTAGAAGAGAAAATTGATTTTAATGACACCTATTCAATTCGTCTAAAGAAAATTACTTCTTGGTGCCTAGCCAGTTGAAATTGAATAACGAGTATTTCATTGCTTTATGTAAAGTTCATACATATGCCTTTAATATAAGCGGAATTTCAAAACGTGGTTTTTACTTAAATATTGAAATAGTGCTAGAGATTAGTTTTAACCTTTCCTGTCGTTTGACTTTATCTCGTATTTTATTCAAAATTATTGAAGCAAATCTTTTAACAATGAACCTAATTTCCTTTAATTTTTTAGTTTTAAAATTAGTATTTTTTTACGGAGGAAATGAAACGGAAAAATAATTATGAAATAATATATTTAATGATTATAAATGAACCGGCGTAACTCACGTACGTTTTTCGGGATGGTCCAACTAGTCTTGGACCTACACGAGGTCCTTCATCATGAGCTCCCGGCGCTCGCAGCGAGGTCGCGGCAGTCTCCGCCGCCGAACGTACTCCGCCGTACGTGAGTTAAGCAAGTACATTTATAATAATTTGAAATTTAAAAACATTTAACAATAAAATGTATTTAATCAATCGAAATATGTACCACTACTATCATTTCATAGGTAGTTCATTGATTCCTTTGCTGAAAAAATTGTGGGAGCGAGAATCAACAGATTCTTTGACGGCGGTTTAGACTGCATCATCGGAGTTGAATTTTTTTCCTAGTAAGAAATTGTCCAAATGCTGAAAAAAATGGTAATCTGTTCGAGCAAAGTCCGAGGAATATATGTAGTGAGTATCGGAGACATTCCAACAGCAGCTCCTAAAATTTTGCAATCGTCTGTCTTAAAGTATGGGGTCTAGCGTAGTCGTGAAGCAACAGTGGGCTGGAGCAATTGACCAGTCTCGGTTGTTTAACGGCTAGCTTTTCCATCATGATTTCCAATTGTTGACAGTATACTTCTGCAGTAATCGTCTGGCCAGATCTTAGGAAGCTGTAGTGTATAACATCAGCACTAGTCCACAAAACGTTCGACAGTACCTTTTTCGGAGTCAACTTTCGCTTGGGACAGGATTTGGCCGATTCACCTGGCTTCGACCATTGTGATGAGCAGATCAAATTGTCGTACAGGATCCACTTTTCACAAGTAACTATTCAGAATTCTCTCGTTATTGTGACGGTTGAGTAATGGCACGCAACACTCAATGCGTGTTTGTTGGTGCGCTTCACTTAATTCATGCGGTACCTTATCTTGGGTAACTGCGGTAACTTATCGAGCGTTTTCACTTTTCCCATTTGTTTTAAGAAAATTAAAATCGTTTTCTCACTCACACTGAATAGCTTTGAAATAGTTTGGGATGGATCCGCTTCCACGATCATCTTTAACTGTTCATTGTCAATAAGGTTCTCCGGCCGAGCACGGGGTTGGTTCTAAAGGTCAAAATTTCCAGAACGAAAACGTTGTACGTTGGAACGTAGTTTCCCAATACACATCATTAATTCTTCGAACTGTTTCTGCAGGGTTGGTACCGCGTTTGAACTCATATTCGTAAATAATATGATAAGTATTTAAAGTTTTCTATTTTGTGAACAGAACGAAATCAAAGAAAAATTAAATGGCGGAAAAACAAATGAATTACGAAATTCGAAACAGAATTATTATTATTTGAAAGTTGTTCCAATTTAAAATGCCAAACCAAACCTTAGATGTTTGAGGTGAAAGTAGCCAGTTCACCAAAACGCTTATTTCATATGTAAGGACCTAATATGTTACTTTATATAAGACTATAAATATTAAAATACAGATATGTTTATCGTGTGCAAAGCTCTAACAGTTATCTAATATTTCAGATATCGATACTAAAGTACAAAAATAAATTTTTAAAACGTTGATGTTAAAAAGTGGTCTACGAACCACTGACACCTATGGAAAATAAGCATGACAATATATATGTATGAAAATTCTTAAAATGTATGATTTTTTCGTAAAAATTGCCGTTACTATGGAAGTGTCGCCCAATTAAAAAACTTTCCAATTTTCTGGAAGGATATTTATGCGATTAATTGGCACGTGGGTTCTGTTTTTACAGTTGTGGTTAAACATTGAAAAAGGTAGTTTACAGCAATATCCGAGTTCAGCTTTAATTACAATATTTCACTGCACGACGATGCTGAACAAGCTACACTGATATGGACCTCCAGTCTGGCAATCATTAGTTCATTAATTGGTGTTAGTAACAACGACTTTTAATTGGCACAAATAAAACTTACAACGTCGCGATTCCTTCCTGTGTACTGTAACGTGTCATATAAACAAATTCCTCTTGACGCTACAATACATAAGGGTTGTACTATCCGTTTATTTTGTAAAAATGGTATTTCAATATTGCAGACATGGGCACAAGGAAACCATTAGGTACTACAGCTATTTGTCATTATTATTGGCAAGATGGTAGATTAAATATATTATATAATAATTGTGGAAAATCATTAGCCATATATGTACCTACATATATATTTGTACTAACTCATATATATTTTAAGTATAGAGGTACAGATTTCATAACTTAAAATTAATAAGGATTCGCTTGCCGTGTCACGGTCTAAAACGAACTATTAAATCACCCGGTGGGCCACAGTAAGCATCCAACAGTCATGGACCAAAATCGAATGTCTCGGGGAGACTGCGCGCGCATTTTCCCACCCCCCGCCTCTCCGCTCCGAACGTCCATTGATGATCTCCTTAATCTCAATACATATTACTAACATTACTTGTATGCATCATTTTCGACGTTCTCACGGCATATTCACGATCGGTTTGTGGAGTTTTGCCATTCTTATCGAAGGAACGAAATATTGTTCATAGGTTGAACGGTATTAGAGCAACGATATATCGCAAAGATAAAAGGTTGGGCGCTGGCCGCCGTATCGTTCGCTACGTTTGGGCGTCGCTGCGTCTCGGCTTTCGGCGGGCGGTCGGTGCGCGGCGGCGAGCGGCGACTGTGCGCGACAGCGCCGCCACGCACGCCCGCCGCGCGACCCAGTCTGCTCTAACGTTAGCCGGAGCCGCCGGTGTCGTTTTGTCGAGCCGCTCGCTTTGCCGTGCCGCCGCATATGAAATTCTGCGCACTTTACGATATTACCGTGTCATACGTAGTGCGACTGGGTTGGGTCGTGGTATATAGCAGCTAAGGAGATAGGCGAGGCGGTGCGGCCGTGCAGCGGTCGATCGGGAGCCGCGTGTGGCGCAAGCAGCTCGGGCTGCGGCGACTCCGGGCCGAGCACTCCGAGCCAGCTGGCGGTGTTTACACGCTGCGCCTGCACCCGCGCGGCTCGTGCGCTCTCTCGCTGCAACATACTTCCCTCGTATTATATTCGGCGCCCTGAATTTTTAACATTTTGAACGAGCAGCGATAGAGGTATATTAATGCTTATTCAACCCGACTCTCCCCAGAGAGCACAGTCGTAGCACATATAATCTAGTGTCACGAACGTTCAGAACATTCGCATCGAAACCGAATTGTCATAGTTCATACGAGTGATTTCACAACACTTTAAGTATGGGTGCAAAAGAAAGCGTGGAAGCTGCTAAATTTTCTGCGCAAAATTGGAACAACTTCGAGGTTCGTAACATCCTTATAATTTGCACATGGAGTGTTTGTATCCCTTCCCTTCTCGTGATGTCTGTTGTGTGGACATTTATTGCCTTAAATATTAAGTATAAATTGGCATTGTTTAAAATAAATAAATTGTGCACTGTAACAATATGACTCCTAAGTATGCATGCTCACAAATTCCTTAAATAAACTGTTAAATAATATTATTATAAATATAAAGTGTGTATAAAATCATCCATCGAATGACCTACTCAGGATCTACACCAGCTTCGAGAGTCTATAATACCACATTTAATACTAGCTAATGTTTGAATAGTTATAGACTGAAGGTGTGTTAGTGACCAGATTCACGTACATTTGTATAAAATATTCCAATTCATATACGTGTATCACCGATATGAAACCATAACAATTTCAATTCAGTTTAGTTACTGGAGTACGTATGGACATGTATGGACATGTGATACATCTGGTATCCAATAAACATTTAATATACGCTCATACCTGAATATAAGACACAAGTAGAATATCAGGAACGCTACTTGTGACGCAGTATACGGACAAGTTAGAACGTCGACTGAGCTGACCATGTATTAGGCTAGATTCGTCTGTCATCAATGAAGACTCATCGACAAGATCGATATGCGGCTCTTGAATTTTAATTGCTATTTGATAGCACAGGCCTGGCTGCTCCGTGTGGAAATCAATACCAATTAACTGATAGCGATCTGTTCCATACTTTTATTTAACTGTATTGCTTGAAGACGTCTTCGCTTTTCATTTAGATATAGCATTAATACTGTTTTGTATTCGATGAATGAAAAGGGTTGTTTACATAAAATTGAGAGCACTTAATTGATGACCTGTTAAGAGGCGTGGTCACACACAGTTTAACTTGTAATGCTTCTAAGCGTCTTCGTATCACTGTAGCCAATGCTAATATTGTGGACATATTCACGTCCTATTCAGTATTGACGCACGCTACTAGTAAACAAGATTATATATGTATATTTTTAAATATTTATCAGTACCGACATAGAGAAAGCAACAAATACGTACAAATATAGCAGTAAAATTTGAATATCGAATGAGCATTAGTAGTGTCTGTGTAGGTACGTCAAGTAGGAATAGAATGTCTTCGGCTACAAACTAAGAAGTGTATTGAAATACGACACGATATGAACCGTATATATGCATATACCGCTGACGCATATAATGGTGTATAAGAAAACTAGCATTGATTATAATTATACCCAACGCATTAATAGACAATTGCGTAAAGTTTGCATAACCTTACGAATATACTGGTGTGAATAATATGACGTATTTGTTAGCTCAAATATACTAACCGTTTAGTAAATTGTATGAGCTGAGCTTATAATATCAGTCCTTTAGCCGCTTTGAGTGCTAGTGCCATTGTAAATAGAATAGGGTATTTTCAATATTTCTGTAGCAAAATAATGAAAACTTGTATTAAAATTAAAATAATCTTTTGATAATATAACGTGCCATGCATGTTCACTCCATTTAACATTTATGTAACAACACGTCATTACTTTATGTGAATATTTATGTTTAAGAACAACTAGTTTTTTTTTTCAGAAAACTCTACTCATCACTGTCAATTGTTATTAATGTGGAAAATGACAATGACCTTAGATTTTCCAATATATCATTAATTTAATATTTGGAAATATTGCATTGACTGATACACGTATTCATTGAACATGATTAGTTTTTAATTTGCTGCGAATGTTGCTCTGTTTTAATCCCCAACAAAATAAATTGGCCAGTGGCTGCGGTTTATTGCTACTGAAACTTCATTAAAGTTACCCAGTAATATAATGAAAAATAAAAAAAGTGGTGGGTAGATTTTTTTGTGCCTGCATGACTTTTAGTATAATGAAAATTTTAATATTTGAAGGTTTGGTAAATATATAATTTATAAAAACTATTCACCTATAATTTAATAAACGTGAATTAATTATTATTAATTTATATGTAGACACTTTAATCATTTTTAACGTGTTTTTCGATTCGACCCAAGTGACATATAATTTTACAAAACCTTAAAAAAGTCAGCCTTTATACTCAACAATGTTGTAAATATAATAAATTAAATTTAAGGATATCCTCATATCGTGATCTTGGGGTGAGCTGATGTGCTGACACAAGGATAACACAGAGCTTATATTTATCAATAAATGAATTAAGATATGTTGTATATGTTCCAGCATGGTGTGAAACACCACTACAGACACGGCACGCAGCGCTCGCAGAGCCTCAACCGCGGGCACTCCCTCTCGCGCTCCGATGGCACCTGGTGACATCACGGGACCGCGGGTACGGACTCGCCGGACACGCGCTACGCCGGCGCCTCCACTGGCACACAGTTTCAATTCATGTCATACTTAATTCAACTGAATCGGTGTCTCGTATTCATAGAATACTTAATATTGTGCATTTTAATTAGTTACGCGTACTCCCGGACTCGCACACGTGAGGATTATGAACTAAAATCCCCTTCGTTACGAGAGACCTATAACTGGCCGTGGACAGAGATAGACTGATAATACTGATGACGACGATAAAACTACCTTATACTCAATACCTCTCACACTTGAGGTTTACACACACACACACTGAAACTTGAACAACTAGGAAACTTGGACAAAACTAATGTTCAATGAACATGTCGTCCTGGAACCGATTGTCCCTCTCGAAGTTGTGCAGGAATATGTATTATACCTTTAGTCTTTTGGTATTTTGGTCACCGCTACCGAAAAGCCTGAAGACGAAAGTCTTCAATAAGTGCGTCCTACCTGTTATGACATACGGCGCCAAGACATGGACATTCACGGTGCAACTAGTCAATTTAAGGTCACTCAGCGAGCTATGGAGAGGGCTATGTTCGGCGTCTTTCGGAAGGATCGAAACCTAAATGAGACGATCCGACAGAGAACGAAAGCCATCGACATAGCCCGAAGGATTAGCAAGCTGAAGTGGCCGTGGGCTGGTCACATCTGTCGCAGAACCGATAACCGTTGGAGTAGACGTGTTCTGGAGTGGAAACCGCGTAGTCCTGG
>DWDT01005899.1:0-10074 GCA_018245595.1 Microceris scylla
TCGTTGGTCGTGTTGGTTGCATGTGCGACTGCCGATCGGGAGGTCCCGGGTTCGATTCCCGGGTCGAACGCTACAAAAAATTTCTAATTTAGATTTTCTAGTAGTGGTTCGGAATCTGGATATGTGCCCGATGTATGGCAATAGGCTCACCACCTATTATTCCATTTGGGACTTAAATGTAACTGGTGAAACGTGGGAGTGTACTACATTCCTCTGCCTACCCTTTCGGGGATTACAGGCGTGATGTTACGTAATATGGGAGTGTTCGGCATTCCTCTGCCTACCTCTTTGGGGATTATAGGCGTGAAGTTACATTTAATGTCATTAACTTGCTTTGGTTTCTAATGAATATTTTTATTGACATAGTGTTACATTAGAACATGAAGTCTTTTAGCTGATGCATCCACACGCCATCCAATCTATTCTAATATGCAACAGAAGATTCACATCTGATCATCTACAAGTTTTAAAGCTGAAATATATCAAACAAGTAACCAGCTAATATAATTTTATTGAACAATTACTTAGGAAGCTGATATTTTACTTGTTTAAAATACGTAAGATGTCTCTGTGCTGTTATAGTGTCTAAGGTTTAATTCATAGTTTGTTATTTAAGTATTAGTTCTATGTTGGAATGTTTAAGGTGCAATTTCACATGATTTAATGCTATGATCACAACATTGACATGCTCCTCTGTCACACATAATTTAAAAAAAATAATAGTATTTTTAAAAATGGAATACAAGTCTCAGATTATTTCACATGGTTATTAAACTGATAATTTTAAATTTGGAACAAAATATTGCCAGTTTTAATAAAATCAATTTGACGTATACACTCTTTTGTGTGTTTAAAATTTTAAAAATTCTAAATGAGATTTTACACATTTTAATGTGTATGATGTTCTAGTGGTTATGTTCTATTGTTCTCAAAAAATTTTTATAGTTATGTTTTTTTTGTTCTATAATAAAAGAACACTAGAACAGTTAAGCTGTGGTACAGTGAGCTCCTGTCACTGCTGTGTTCATTAGTTTTCTAATTAGGTTTTATATACAGAGATTTTAATTAGCGCTTCTGAGATTTATGAGAATTTATTATTAAGAAAGTATTGTTTATGGCTATTGCTTGTCGATCTATGTCTCACACAGTTAGTAATAGATTTTAAATTCGTTACCAAATACATTTATATCGTTTTGAGGGTTTTCATTTGTATTGTGTTGATATAATTTCAGAACCATAATCCTATCGTGTTTTTAATGACCATAAATATCACATTTTATTACTATACTATATATAATTTTTGAAACATTACGATATTGTATAGCTGATGCTTTCAGTTTACCGTATTTAGATTTGTTAAATCCCGCGTTTTTTTTATTTGAGACAAAATGGTTGAGAAATTGTGACATCATGGATTTTTTAATGTTAAATTGATCTGAATCTAATGGTTGTGCTTTTTTCAAAGCTTCGATATGTTTTTGTTCGCTCGTAAAATTATATTTCAAAAATTTTTTTATTTTATAATTATTTTCAGTGCAATTCATCGGTTTTATTAAATAAAATACTTATTTAGTTGCTTAAAATTTATTTCAGTATATATTTTATAAATGAAATGAAATTTTACTATTCGGATAACAGATTTGGCACTTGTTCTTTATTGCTACATCTACACTGATTGATACTTGCATAATGTGAAACATAAATTCCAAATAATTATTATATTTGTGTTGTTATATTTTATGCAAAATATTTGCTGATACATCACGTAGACGCGTTAGACGTGCATCAATGTTATATACGCATATAATGTGTTAAAAATATCTGTTGTAATATTATTTTTTGTGTAAAAAGGAATAAAAACTTTACATTAAAAACCCTTTTTTTATTCGATATATATTATGATGCGGCCCTTTTGTAGCATTATGTGGTGAAATTTGAAATGCTATAGGTTATAGTTGTCCGAAAACAACAACGCAAGTGGAGTATTCAACTCTTGTCCGAGTCTGGAAAGACGTAGAAAAATTCTTCGTTCTGTTTCTGCTGCAGGTAGTCATGGAGTTGTAAGACTGTTTATTTGTGACGATTTCTGTACAAAGTTAACTTTTTAGCAGACAAAACAAAATGTTTGTTATAGTTTAGTGTCGCCTGTTTTTAAGAATATTTTCCACTAAGAGGTTTTACCTTCTTTAAAGAATTATATTTTTTCTTTAAACCTGTTTGCCACGTAAATAAAATTGATTCTTGGCATCAGTGACAAGTCTGTGTTAATTAATAGTCTCATAATGGCTAACAATTTGTAAAGTATCGAGATTATCATTATAAGAATAGTTAGAATGCTTGTATAATTCGTCATCACATCGAAGATATTTATTGTGCAACCTACATTCACTGGATAATATCAGTTAGTATTGTTGGAGCGCAAATTAACATTAAATAACATAAAAGGCTCCATAACAGAAATTACTTAGTAAAATCGCTTGGTTTATTGAAATCATTTTCTTTCAAAATGTATTCTAGAACGGAACCGTAATATCAACTTTGGTTGTGAGTTAATTGCATGTAGCACGAAAAATTTATAAAATACTGACATTGATAGTTTAACGTTGACAGAAGAATTTGCTGTCAAATCTAATAATATTTGTATCAAGAGACATAATAACAGAACAAAATTAGTAACAATATTTACAACAAATAAACAACAAAGCATAACGAGGCATTTAGGACGAAACGTAAACATTGTTAGAAAATGAGTGACTCATTTATACCAGAGCCTAAAAAAGTTGGGGTCTGGGCGGAAGGAACACACATTGAAGCCAAGTAATTACTTTGGAAAATCTAATCTTTTTAAGTGTGTGAGATCATTACGTAATATTCTACTTATTTCAGGGAGTATGTTATTCCTAAAAAGTCTCCGGAGGCTGAAGACGAAATACCGACTATACCCGACTTAGACGACATTCATGAAACGTATGAAAAAGATGTATCCAAACCTCCCGTGTAAGCGTTAAGAAAATCTGTTGTAATCAGCTTAAGAATTTTAACCACTTATCATGCAGCTACATATTCTTGTAAAAATACTTTGCCATTTACAACACTTGATTATAATTCTTATGCTCTGAATATTGGTAAAATGTTACACATGTAGCTTCCTTCCTTGATGAAACTGTATTAACATATTTAAAACATTGCAGCTCCGAACAAAAGGATACAGAGACTGTTAATGCTTTAGCGGAAGTGGGCATTGGGGTGGGTAGTACTGTTGATGGTATTGAGGGTGTTTTACAGGTGTTGAACTCATACATACCAGAAGTAGAGGATGATGAACCAGATACAGTCTGGACTGTGGACTCATTGCTGATGCAGCTGGCTGATGAGTATGAACAATTGAATAAGTAATATTTTCAGACAACTTATACATCTCAATGGTATATAACTTAAACCAATGTATGACAATTTTAACTGAATCAGTTGCAGGGCATAACTTATTATTGCCTACTAAACTTTATTACCAACTAGTAGTTTAATAGTTTATAGATATGAAGACATGTATAGACTTGAAAATGTGAAATGTGGGTTTAAACAATCTATCTTGGTGATGCTCTCGGAGTTGCAAAGGATCAGGGTGACCTACATAAATAAATTGTGAAAAATGTGTTGTGTAACAAAAACCTACAATAAGAATTGTTGCTGGAACATCAAATGTTATTGAAAACAGATAAGTATTTCAAATGAACATAATATAGTATGTACATATACATATCTTTACTCCCAAGTTTCTTATGGGGGAGACAGTGTGCACAACATAGTCATGTACAGAATGCTAACATACACTTAGCTAAAGGGGCAGACCATGGTCTTAATCCTTTTCAGTCTGAAAGGAGACCCATGTCTAACAGAGAAACGATAAATGGATCGACAATGTAATGTATAGAATGTCAAGAGGAAAAAAACAATTTTGATTCCAATCAATTTATTTATGTATAAAAAACTTACTACATTCAGTATTAACATTTACTGCTAAGGGTAAATAATTCCGTCCATTATACATGTTAAAATAAAATATATGAAAAGGGAATGTTTTTTATTTATATGACCCTGATGCTATGACTGAATTTGATTGTACTTACTTAAATTAATGTAATTATTTAATATTACATCAGTATATTTTACATGTTACATATATTTTAGCAATCCATTTTATATTACATTATTTTATTTTATATTAATGTTGGAATTAAGTAAAGCAACTTTCATAGCCAGTGTTAATAACATAAGACGACTGCATATCAATCAATAAATATTATAAACGAAAATAAGTTTTTTATGTTACAAGTAATTAATTAAGCATTGTAAGAAATGTAATTATCATTAACATAAAATAAGTATAATACTAAGGAAAAATTATTTGAAATTATACTTCTTTGGCTGAACAAAAATATTAATAATAGACAAGACTTTCCGGTACATTTAAGTTTTAAAAAAAATGTAGGTATAGGTTTGCGCCAATGCCAAACATTTTTAATTGCAAACTCCGAGAGCTTGTTGAATGACGAAATGTATTTATAAAAATTTCAATGTAGATATTGATCCAATATGATTTTTATTACTCCCAGTTTTTGTATGCAAATAGACCAAAGGAAGTATAACTTCAAAAGTAACAATGTGAATGAGCAACTAATTAAATTCTTAATATTAGTCTCAATATGAACAACAGCAATTTAAGTATACTTGTTAATTTAAATGTTAACAATTCATTATTTTTCATGTAGAATTTCTTGGCTAAGACAATGGTTGTTATGTGACACTAAGTGTAAAAAGGTCCTTGCTCAGTACAAATTGTTATATTTGACCACTTAACACACACACCTTGCTTAAACTGAATATTTATTTTTCTACAAAGTTATGCAACATTTTGATAAGAGCTCAGTAAGTTAACCTAACTTACTTTCAGAAGGATCTTTGGTCCTTCTTGAAGGACTTAAGCTGATGATGGTTTTAAATATCAATTATTTCGTATTGGTATAAATAAAAAATACATAGGTTTCTCGAAATCCTCACAGAAGTAACTATAATACATATTACAAGTTTGCGCAATCTGTACTGAGTATTATTTGATATTAATCAGAACAAAAGGAATTTTTAAACAGATAGACAGCATACCTTAAGTGCTGGTTAGAGTATTACATCAAATCAGTCTATGAACATCATTATAAAACGAATACTTCATGTTAGATGTGTCTACGTTGCAGTCTGTTGGATCAAAGATATTCAGAAAGCCAGTGGTACCGGTTGGAGATTAGCAGAAGACCAAATGTGGCACACTGTGGGAGAGGCCTATGTCCAGTTTTAGAATAATACATGATGATGAAGGACTTAGAGAGACATGAGATAAAAGACTAAAGCAGTAAAACCCTGCACAAATGTTACTACCACTTGTATATATTGTGTTATTGCTACATATTATACAATATTGCTAAATGATTTCTCTATGACATAACTTATGAGTACCTAAATCATCCCGTACACTTGTCGAGTTACTTAACAATGTGATGTCCTTAAAGTTTCCATGTTACAATAGATATGGGGTTCCGAAGAGACTTGCAATCACACATTAAAAATCTTGCATATGGCTTTATACCACAACTATGTTTATACAAAGAACACACATATACAGAACATTTGTCAACTTTTACAATTAATATTACGATCTTCACATAGAACCTTTGCATTTCTTCGTTATTCTGTAATTCATTTTTAGTAACGCCGGAGCCAACCAGTAAAAATGAAGCAAGCAATTAAACTTAGTACATAGTCTTTATTTAAAACTTGGGTAATTTAAAACCAACGTATATTTGCAACTTGCTACTTTCAAACTGGTCAATTAGTTTATTTTCAGAAGCTGTAAGGTGGCATTTGGGTGCTTTTAACATTGCAGAATGAAACTCATCATCAGCTGTGACATACCTCATTCAAGTCACATTTTAGAAGTTCGTAGCAGACCAATTATTGGTGCAGATACATTCAGGTGTCTCTTTTAAACATTTTAATGCTTTTACAGACTTTCCTATTGCTCTGAATCTCGACAAAGCTGTTTTACCATTTAAATTGTTTAAGTGGCACAGCTTACAGCCACTGCATCACTTATTGCTGATGCTAGAAGATGCAAATCGGCATTTGTGATGCCATAAAGTTGGATTCAATTTAAATATTTGTATACAATTATTACAATACACCTGAATATGTCTGCTTAAAACCCAGCTTAGTAATCACACTTTTTTAATAATGCAAGTCATTGGTTACTTCTCTTGAAGCTCTGGATAAATGCTTGGCTGCTACCACCAGCACATTTGTATGCCAATAATCCAGTTACAATAAGCACAATGTACGATGGCAAGATAGTGGCTGCATACAGTTCCTGTTTATTTAAAAAACTCAAACCTGACACAAAGAAGTGTGAACCTATTACCCATAAAATTTTAGCGTAGCTTTTTTCATCGAGACCATTAAAAAATATGATACTCCAGAATGTATTTAGCAGGATCATACACAGTGTCATTGCTGCACTGGTCACAAAGAAGAATTCTGTGCCATTTCTCAGGCCCAGTGTGCCTGGACCCACCTGAAAAAATAGATTTCTATAGTTACAGCTATTGAAAAACATATATAAATCATACATATATACACATATGTATATACAAACGTCCTTGCTCTTCAGTTGTGTCTACTAAAACAGTAACACAATCAAATCTGATATGTACTAAATGTATTTTTTCTTATTTCAATAAAGATACTTTTATAATAATAAATTATCTCACTTTGTCTATACACAATTATAATTTAAACTGTAACAGAGAATAGTTTTCTCAAGTCATCTCCAACATTTTTGGTGCTTAGGCCCATGTGGACTGAAATAGGCTGATGACGGTGACAACAATATCTAACATTTTTATATGGGCTAGAGATAAAAGCATTAGCATATTAGCAAAATAACATAGCAAGTACTGTATTAATAATGATCATTCACTTACTGAATCCGCAAGAACATTGACAAGAGCGAATGCTCCACTCATGGTCCCAAAACCCAGTCCAGACACATATGCAATTTCCAGTTTGTTACTGTTCACTTCACGGTTTTCAGATATAACTTTGAGTCCCTCTTCCGTTTTCCGCAACAGACAATACATGCCGTAACGGAATGCCTCCTGGAAACAATCAGATTTGTTATGAGAAAAGAGTGATTTAGTATTCTGTTACTATACCAACAAATACATATATAACCGGCCTACATGTACAGAGAGAGTGATAAACGTAGAAAAAGCACGGCAGGCCTGCATGGATAAATACTTTTAGCATCAGGTATTCTGTACCAACTCCATAAGGGACCCAGCTTGAAGGCATAATAATACTAAGAACAAACATTTTTCAGGGCTACCAACCTGTATTAATATCGCGAACACCATGCCAAACGCCAAGTAGGATCGAAGAGGGACCACTGCATACCAGACCACTGAAGAGAGCAGAAACGATACCAGCCACGCAAACGCCGCGGCTATCATTATGATAATACGCACGGGGTCGTTGGCTATCGTTAGTGCGAACATCACCAGGGGTGGTCCAAAAGCTAAGAGAGAGCAGCTGAAAAACTCCGCAAGAGTCATTTTACTTAAATAAGACACGTATACAACGAGTATATTTTACAATTAAATCGGAACGCCTATTATTTTTCATACACAACAATGCGATAACACGAGCTTCGGTTTTTCTTAAATTTTAGTGCCTTGAAATTAATATTACATGAAATGACTCAAATAAGTATGAAAACGATAACTTTGGCATAATATTGCGGTATGTCAATCGAATTGTCAATTTGACGTATTTAATAGCTGCCGTTTAAATTAAATGTTTAATGTGATATTGAAAATGTTAACGCAATTTTGTACAATATATTTAAAAATAAAATATATGTAAAGTACAAATATAAACGTAGTAATATATAAAATTAAGATTATATACACAGAAAACAAATTTCTTTTAAAAGTATTATGTCTTATTTTTACATATCTCATCTAGCAACATCATAAGCAAGGAGTGACGCCAAAAATCATTTAGGCGTAGCGAGTTGTACCACAGTTAATGTTTAGTGATTATTGATTATTAATATTGGCACACATTTACAATTATAACCTGTTTTCTTTGGATTTAGTAATATTTGTTATTCACATTTAATATTCACTTACATTTTCGTTTGTTTTTTTGGAATCTTTTTTCATTATGAAATCCCAAGATAAATATTACACCGGAAACGAATAATATCATATTTTGCTAATAGTAATCAAGGCACCGACTAACCTAGCGTACTGAAAGTATTAACTCAACATGCCACCAAAATCATCGAAAAAGTCTTTATGGGTGGAGTGCGATCTGTGTGGATGTAATATAACTTCTAATTATAAGAACATTCATGCGGAGTTAAATTGTGCAAAAGATCAGGTGAAATGTCCATATGTAGAAAATAAAATTTTATTCTCGTGGCTGGAGCGGGCTAGTGCACCTCCCGAGGCCGCGCCTAGTGATTCGGTTGTATTGCATCCTTCGACTGCTGGTCAGATTGGGGCAGTTATCGGCAGCCCCTTGGAGTTACGCAGAGACGACGCTCCACCATTACTAATGCGCATGTGGCCCTCGAAAACTTCTGCACCTCCGGCTGTAATTGTCACTGCGACAGGTAATTTATTTTTCGAACCCTATTTGGTTCACTGGTTTATTATTGCTATTCAATTCATTTATTGCAAGTGCCCAAATGGTTTTCATTTTATCACATGAGTAAGTAATTGCTGGCCATACTAAAAATCATTAGTAATATGGCCAATTATATACTGACTTATCAATAACTGTAAATTTATAGCTGTTTTCTAAAACTGTCCTTTCCTCCCTCATGTATATGTGAAAAATTGAAATATTCAAATTATTAATTACAATGTTTAAATTATATGCAAACATACTTATAGTTATCATTTATACATTGACTTTAGACACCTTTGGTTTACAGTAAGTTGAGAGGAATAAGTCAATAGAATAATCCATTTTGTCCCAGTCACCCCCACTCATCGGAATTAAAAATTTCGATATCTCTATACACAATATATAACTTGTATAGTGTTTACAAAAAACAAAGTGAATTTATAGCTTTTTAATTGAAGATTTTAATTGCCAACCTTCAATTTACAGATTATTTTTGTTTTAATTCAATACGTATGTATCTTAAAAATGGTTAGATTATGCATAAGGGCATATGAATGTCGCATGATTGGAAATAGGTAAAAAATATACATGAGTTATTTAAACATAATGAGATTAAATTTTTTATGTCTTGTGAGTGTATATACATATGATTATGTACCTGCTTAACTCAAATGTTTTTTAGAATTGGCCAACTCGTTTTATACCTATGCAATACAATTTTAAATGTTTAAGTAATTTCTAAGTAAGTGTTTAAGTAATTTTTAAGTAATTTCTCCTGACAAACTGACAATTATAGATAGATCTTTATTTACAGAAATCTCAGGTGTTTGGTGTACCGAAGACAAGAAGGTGACTGTGAAGGTTCTAGCTGAAGACATAAGTGAGGCTTCTAGAGTAACAGTTAAAATAAAGAGTCATAAAATAGATACAGATATAAGTGATCTTCTAAAATATCATTTTGAGACTAGATTTGTTAGTACAGGTGGTGTACTTGTGTACTATTATTTTGGCAAGAAATTAGTTATTGAAATCACTAATGTGGAAAGCCAGCAACATGGTGATGCTTTAAGTAGAACATGGTTTGTTTTAACTGAGAACACTACTTGGAATTTAGAAAAGGAACCTGGCCGAATAATTAAAAAAAATTTGGCCTATCCCGGAGGCTGTGATGATATTTTAGAAGAAATCAAAACATTTATTAGTATTTCCTTCAATAGTTGTGGTTTTGTGGCTAACTTTCAACCAACGCGCGGCCTTTTGCTCTATGGAAATTCTGGCATAGGGAAGACGACTATATGCAAATATTTGATTGACAATCTTAATTGTTACCAT
>DWDT01005900.1:0-10074 GCA_018245595.1 Microceris scylla
GGACGAGCTTAGCTGAATACCTAAAGACCCTGATAACTTTTAGATCGTTATGATCCCCAGGGCACCTTACCGTATAAAACGTGGAAAGAAACTAAAAAATATACTTGGTTATACCTTGTCTAAACTCCAAAATAAAAGCATTAATTGACATCGCATTAATATTTTCTTATTGTTATGGGTCTATCTGGCCTCTGCCAACCGACTGATTACGGTATAGCGCAGCCTAAATAGGCACGGCTAAATGCCCTGGCGGCCGACGGGCAGCAGCGTCGGCGGTGCTAAAAGCTGTGCCCTGCGATCTCCAACCCGCATGCCCAGCGTGGAGATTACGGGCATAAACCTCCTTTTGGGAAGGCCTATGTCCACAGTGGACTGAGATAGGCTGATGATGATGGGGTCCATCAGCTTACGTTTACGATGTTTTTCTATTTATTAACCTTTTTTCGATCTACATATATATAGGATCCTCCTATTCCAATCACGTAAGCCACTAATCTACGTTCTAAATATTGATATATTATTATAGTTATATCATCACGCCAGGTTCGTTACGGGATAGGTGTCTAGACAGCAGTCAGCACCAAGCGTCTATATCCTTTCAGACCTAACGTGCTTCTTCTAAATTACAGACTCTGCATACATGCATGGCGGCTTCAGAAACCAATGTTAACTAACAATGTCCGGTAAAATATAACTTGGGAATATGAATATGCATGTTTATTAAAAAAAATATTTGAAACTGCTGAGCAAGTATTTGCCTGCTGCACCAGCAAAGTTCAAAGAATGTTTTTAAATAAATAACAATTTACTTCACTTCTGAAACGAACAAGATATGTGTATTAAAATATTTAATAGTAACATATTAAATAATTTTCATATAAACATTTTAGAACAACCCTTAAAAAATGACCATCGTTTTATGGTTAAATTAATTAACTACGAGAATTTCTATGGGCTGTAGCACTGCATTATATCTTTGCGTGTTTCACGAAAAGCTGAATATAAGTAGGTACTATCAGTATTCTGTAGGCCACTATTCAACAAACCTTCATTTTAGTTGTGTTGCAACTATTTAAAGATAATGAATTATTTTTAAAATTTTCTCTGTAATTAATTGTATTGTCGTTATAACATCACGGGATAAGGGACAGAATTAGGGATATCAATTTTCAAACTTTAAACTGATCCCTTGTTACGTTTTTTTTAAACTGATCCTTAAAACGATTGTACGTACTTACAACCCTATTTCAGTCCAAAACAAAACAATCACAACACTAACTGGAGTAGCAATACAACAAAAGCTTAAATTGGTTAACAAAACTTATAATTGTCGTCATCGCAACTTAGATTGGCTTCTGCGAAACATCTTCGATAAGTTTGCAACACGAAAATGCTGAAACGAAACTTGAGCGCGATTTTATTTAGATTTTTAAACTTCATAATATACCGTGTGACTTTCATTATAAGTCAGTTTTCGCTTTTAAAATCGATGATAGTTTCGGTTTTTAAAAAATTCTTAAAAGCTCTTCTTGAAATAGTTTGCGTAGTTTTTTTATCGAATTTTTATTGCATCGCCTAATCGTTACAAAGAAACGCCGAGTTTGTTTCGCTATTCTCATACAGTGCTGCGTGGAAAACAAGAGAAAGTTTTAAATCGTTTTCAAAATTGTACAACATCTACTTTACATAGTCAAAAACAGTTTTGAACTTTCCCGCGTAACATTTGCACTTAAATCGTGTACGAGAATTCCTGGCTACAACTGCGAAGCGCCAAAGATTTAGAACTGCAAGTGCAATAAAACAGCAGATGCCCTCAGCAACAAATACTTGGAAATACTAAACAGGACACGCGAACAAATGGTACTTCGTGATCGTCAACTGTGTTCTTCACAAAAGTGCATTTCTTTCCAAATGTTCAAGACATTGCACGGGAATTGTGGAGAACGCCAAGAGAATCGTCTTATTTTTAGCATCTTTCTTTATGTATTAGTTCCATTCCTATGTCCTCTTCGTAGGTAAACAAAAATACACGTTTTTGTTTATTGACATATTTATATTAACATAAAAAAAGTATCTTATCTCCTTTAGTGAATTGCTTTCAGGCTTAGTCACTGGATTGCAAAAGCAAAAATCTTTTCGACAGAAACACACTAAGTTCGTTACCAACTTCTATGTCTTAAAGATAGAAGGAAAATGGGATTGACCCGATATCGTGACGTTATTTCGAATGTGCACAAGTGGCGAATGAAAATGTATACATTGGCAGTTTTTTATCTATTATTTGATCTTAACTATTATTCATTATATTTATTCATTATATTTATTCATTATATAACGATTCCTTATATGGATATTACGCTTATATCTACTCCAATAAATATAGATACGAAAATAAATATTTTGCGGTCTTGTTTTTCGAATTTTAAACGAACAAGGCTGCTAAATATAAATAAACAAATACCCGAAACCGTAAGGGAATAGGTAGAGTTTTTTGCTCAGACCGAATTCAACCGGAGAAGTCAAAGTTTTACCGAACAAATGATACCCCGGGATTGTCACCTGCGCTCGAAAAGTGCATTTCTTCGCAAACTGCAACTACACGTAATTCCTTGGAGAATGTTGTTCGAGCGTAACTTAAAATTTGTTACTGTGCGGTTTCGAAAAATCCACCTCAAAAGAAAGGACCATTCGGGGAATGGGTTCTTAGATCTCGTAAAAACAAAATCATTGGCTAAGTGCTTTATAATTGCACGCTTCTTCTCAGATAGTGGTAGTAGTATCTCGAACTATGTTCCTGAGTTAAGTTTACGTTCGACAGTTAGGGCGAGTATGCACACTGAATGCTGTGCTGTGCAAAATTGTTATTTTAACTTTACTACACTTGCTTTATCTTTAAGAAAGGATTAAGTAAAAAGGGAAGGAAACAACAAGGCAAGAGAATTTCTTGGTACAAATTAATGTATTGTGCTCCATGGCAAGTATTCGTTACATTGATACGGTCGATTTAATTAGATGTTAGCAATTCTTTCTTTTTTCAAAACACTATTAAAAACAAATAGTCGTAGAAAAAACATTCAGCATTCATATATCATATAAGATACCTTGATTTAAGCAAATTTTTATCACCGTATTTGAATTTAAATGGTCGTTTAAGTTGGTAGATTAAAACGTGGTGAGTTCAAAAGAACTGTTTTAGGTAATGTTTTAAGTTTTCTTTGTGCAAAAGTTTTTAATGAGTTGAATGTATAAGTCTATGCAAGTTAAATAGCGGGAATGTCTGGTAAAGTTTGAGAAATTGCATTGCAGATTTAAAAATTAACTCTTGTGTGATTTATTACTGAATTATACAACACGACAGTTCAAAAGGTGAAATTTAATGAATGTTTATTTCTCGCTTGGAATCAACAGGTGATTTATTGTCGTTGTGTGTCGTGGTATACGACATGGCGCACCGCTGCACAGGCGACGCATTGTGTGGACGGTTTACTGCGTGCTGTCTCCAGCGTCAATAGTGGCTATGTGTGCGTGTGGTCTCCAACGTGGATGGCTATGTGTGCGTGTTTTGACCAGTGTTAATGGCTGTGTGCGTGTTGTATCCAGCGTTAATCAGAGAGAAGATCTGTACCTACGCAACAGTTGAGCGATGAAAGACTCGGTGATAACGATGATGACGATTGAAAATATATTTGGTATGTGATAATTTGCTTTGAATCAAATATTGAATAAACTTCATTTGAAAGTTCTTTTGATATTAAATCTCTAGATGTGGAAAAGTGATGTTGCTTAGCAAAAATTTAACAAAAATATTTACTACGGCTTTAGGCACTTTTCATGACAAACGTAACTACTACTATAACAATATAAAACTTATTATGAAATAAGTTATTATTAAGTTATTTAAACGTATTGAGCCCATATTTAACCGATCAAAATATGTACCTACTCGTACAAACGACTATACATATAATTGTATCTTTGAATTCAAACGTAACATCGAAAACGTAACATCACGCCTGTAATCCTCGAAGGGGTAGGCAGAGGAGTGTAGTACACTCCCACGTTTCACCAGTTACGTTTAAGTCCCATGGAATAGGTGGTGGTGGTGGTAGAAAAAAAATGATATTATGAAATAATTATGTCATTATGTAGTCAAGATATTTAGGAACTTAAACTTAACAGAAAAAACATACATATATTTACGCCTGTACTCCCCGAAGAGGTATTACACTCCTATGTTTGATAAGTTATGTTTACGTCCCACTACTCTATAAGTGGTGAGTCTATTGCCATGCGTCGGGTACAAATTTACATTTCGATCTACTACTAGAAACTTTAAGATAGAAAAATCCAATAGTATCCGATCCGGGAATCGAACTTAGGACCATTCGATCAGTAATCTCACTTGCAATCACTCTACCAACGAGGGGTTCAAGAATATTGAACAACGTGGCAGTCATCGTTTCAATTATTGGACTTTCAATAAGTCATCTCTACGTACTTAGAAATTATGTGTTTACCAGAAGTGTCTTTATTATTTAGTACACAGCAAGTATCAGTTTTGGTACTCTGTTTTCAACACACATACAACATACACTCAATGAAGGTCATGTTTTAGTTATACTTATACTTCGGCTTTTCGTGACTTTAAATTATGGTTGCATCCTACAAGTTTCTTCATCCAAAATTAAAGAGCATGTGTTCATAATTCATTCCAATACCATTGTTAATATTATAAATAAAAGTTATATAAAACATAAAAATAAAAGAAATACATATTTGTAATAAATAGATTTTATTTTTTTATTTTTTTAATGCTTGCATGATGTGTTTTAGGTAACAAAAATAAGTTACTGTATTGTTATATTACTTAACGATTTATACATTATTAAAAGTCAACTTTAGAATAAATATCAACATCTACTGGGTAAGCAGTGTCATAGTCGACTGGAGTGACGTTAAGTAAGTTGTAGTTTTTCAGCACATATTGGTCCCATCGAGTTTTCATATCACTTACTTGGGTCTTGTGGAAGATCATTACATCTACGAACTTCATGTTTGGTGTGTAGAAAGTAGTAACGTCGATGGTACGGTCGAATGGGAAGCCGAGAGGCATTTTGTCGAGCAGAACTGTCGATCTAAAGTCTACGAAGAAGTCTTTGCGGTTCTTGTCCAGGATCGATAAGTCAACGTTGTCGACTAATTTCAGTGGTGTCACAATTACGTAGAATAGGAACTTCATTCCACCAACGGTTCCTTTAGGAAGTAGAAGTCTCGAGGGGAAACCTGTATGATAGTTTCTTAAGTCTTTAACCAACATATCTCTCATATCGGTGACGGAATCAATCTTCTTCCAGAAGTCACGGGTCATGATACGATCATGTACTAAATTGTGCATGTCAATGGATTTACGAACAATAGTGTTTTTGCCCGTGTTCAGTTTGTAAAGGAAGGAATCTAATTCGACAAAGTTAACACGGTTCATGTTGAGGTCAATTAAGCGGCCTACTTGGTCAAGTTTTGGTCCCAAGAATACTCTGACAACACAGTCGACGGCTTTGTCTGACATGACATCGAAAGTGACTTGGAATGGCTGGTGATTCAGGCGGCGCTTACGTACGTAGAAGAGCATGTCAGACGTGGTCTTCTTCAGTTCGTCTTCAGTTAATGTAACTGCATTAGTCATATCCATTAAGTAGTCGTCGAAGTAAGTGACTAATTTGTCAACGACAATGTTGTCGATCTTAACACCGGGGAAGTAAAGTTCTTCTCTGGTGTAACTAGGGAGTCGTAGTTTGAAGAGCATGAAAATGTAGCAGAGACGTTTCTGCAGTTGGTAGAAGATCGGGTCGCGAAGAGCTGTCTGGTAGTTATCCAAGGTTGTGGGAACGACGAAATATCTGTGAACATAAAGAAAAATTTGTAGCATAATAAGTTATTGCACAATTTGATTCTAGTTTTTATTCACTTACTTGTCATTAGCCCATGTGTTTAATCCGAGAACTGATTTCAATAAAATAAGCAAGTAACGGTAGGCATTGAAATGGAATTTCGATATGTTAACTTTATCGACGGTACTGAACATGAGTTGACCCAGGACTTCCACATCGTCTTGTTTAAAAAGATCCAGTCTAAGTCCGTTAATCTGTAATTTTTACAATGATTTGTTATATTCACAAATACATACGTCATAAAGAAATTGTAATGTTAAGAATTTCAACCTAAAATACGTACTTCAATATATCCTTTAATGATAGCTTCTCTGATGATGTTTTCATAGCTTTGAATAAGATTAATAATGTGGATGTTGTTCTCGCGAATAGTAACATAGTTGTTATGTCTAACGGGCAGATGCACACCATTGTGCAGCATTAACCAAGGCCAGTATCCCCATTTGATGGGTTTGTCCCAGGTAAAGCTAGGGATATCACCCAAGCCATTGGACAGACGCTCCAAGTAATACCTAGCAAGGATCTGTTGATACACGTACAGATTAAGCTCCCAACGTCTAAATTTCAACTTATCGAATAAGTCATCGCGCATCCAGAATGGATAGTCAACGTGGAAGTAGTAGTAGTAGGTGTTAAGATCAATATCTTCAGTAAAGTATCTAAGGCGATCTTCATCGTTCAAGTAAACACGATGGTCGTAGACATTTTCGTCAATGATGTAAACATTGTCATTTGTTTTCTTGATTCCATAGAAATCGCACAGTTTGACATCGAGGAGGCCTCTCTTCATTTTCAAAAAGTAAGCTTTTTGGATGACATCTGCACGCACGAAGAAATACGGATAGATTTCGTAGGGAGGAGGCAGAATGATACCTTTGCAATCTTCACGGTGTCTGACCGCTACAGTGAGTGCGTAGACAAACATGCCTTCATTCAAATAGAGGCGCATCCAGCACGCGGTCTTGATGAATGTAGTAAAGTCTTTGGCATAGAATAGCATGTGGAATATGGTGACTACTTCTTTTAATTGACGGTCAACGTGGATAGTGAAGACTTCACCACGTGGCAACATGCCAGTCTTGAAGAAATTTATGAAAGTTTTAACAACGTCGGTTTTCTGAAATGCAAAAGGTTACATATGGTAAGTATAATGAAATTGTTTTTAGAATTCAAGTAATACATATTTTTATATGGAGACATACGGTGTAAGAGTGAATATTCTCTTCAATGTTGTAGTTCTTGCCAAATTCTTCAACGTCCTTGTACATCACCGGTTCTGTGATATGGTTTAGCAGCTTCAGGATGAAAATTTGCCTTTCCTTGACGTCCATGTTAACTGAGAAAGAAATATTTTATATTTAAAGTATACCGATAAAATGGTAGTGAAAGTTGTTATAAATATAAATAAATTGATAGAGGTATGTCGTTGCATGCTCGTTACGCAAAAACTATTAGATAGATTTTGATTGAAGTTATTTGATAGTCACAATAACTTCTTTTAATATAGGGTTATTAAAGTTTGTAGAAACTATCATTTATTTATGTTTTCTTCTCGTATCCGTGAAATACATTGCAATACATATAAAAAGCATATATTGAAATACATATAAAAAGCAGAGGAAATCACGGATATCAGTCACTTATCAATACAAACGTATTTTCAAATCGTTATTATAAAACGTGAAGCGTATAAAATAATTTGAAGATGTTATTCCATTAAGATGAGTTAAACTTTCATGAAAAAACGGTATAATGAATGAATTGTGAATTTAGATTATACATTTACAAAATAATTTCATAATATTGTATTTTGATATATACATATTTACAAATAACGTGGCGCCGATCATTAATATTAACAAGTTCTCACCGATAAATTTATCATCTTGTTCAGGCCGCGCCGCGGCTAAGGCGGCTAAGCCGAATACGAAAAGGAGAACCGCCTTCATCCTGCAGTCAGCCAACGCCGAGTCCAACTGTTCCGAGTGGACAGTGAAGATCCGATTTATACCTGCTACGTAGCGTGACCTGTCTGCCCTCATCAGGGTTGTTACTTTTTGATAAGCTGTAAATTGTAGAACAACAATGTATGTACATATTTTTAAATAAAATATAGTCAGGGTTTGGGATTTTTTTTTTATATTAAATACTCTTCTTAGCTTACGACGTCATCATCATCACATCATCACAGCTGTACATAGCCCTTTCCAATGACACGCCACTGAGCTCGATCTTCAGGTGACGACCTATGAATTTTTTTCTAAAACGCTTTGATTATGTGTCAAAAGTTAAACTGTGCAGGGCTTGCATTATTACAAATTTAGTGGTCAGATATAAATACTGCATGAATACTAGGTTCTGCCTTTAATTTACAATTCTTCCGACGTTATTTAAAATTCTATTGAGAAGTTGTACATGGGATACTAAGCCTGAAAATAAATTTCAGCACTCAGTACCTGAATACATCTGTCACCCATTACCTTCGAATGGAACACTTCTACTGAAATCGTCTTTAGTAGCAAAAGTAGATAGGTGCAGCGGTAGAGCTTCCCTAAGTTTATTATCTTCAACAAAAATTCTACCGTCTTATAAATTTAATCTACTATGAATAAATTTGCAATGTTCATACATTGCAACTTTGTTGGAATGTTTTCGAAAAATTAAAAGTGAACCGATCACCTCAATGACATTAACGGTCAATGTTTTGTTTGTGATAACAAGATTATGATAAAGAATATTATTTTGTATGCGAAAGTTGTTTATAACACAAGTACCTTGGTCAATTAAAATTATCTTTTGTTTAAAAAGTCATATCGCTCAATTATATTATTCACGCTTATTTATAGTTTATATGTTCATTGTACGTGTTTAGTACACGAAGTTGGTTCTAGCAAACTTCTGCTTAGAAACAGTTGACACATCGAACATAGGTGACAAACCTGAAATTCATTCGGGTGAGCGTAGGTAGGTCGTAGAGGACCTGAAGGAGTGGCGCCGACTAAGGAAGGCGGGTGTTGGTGCTTGTTGATTTTTCGAACGCTTTGAACAGAGTCGACCACGAAATCCTTATATCGATCCTAGCTTACCTGCGGATTTCCCTGACAGTTCTTGAATGGTTCACGGACTTTCTTCGCGGCCGCCGTCAAGCAGTTTGTTCAGAGTAGCAATGCTCTGAATGGGCTAACATTGATACTGGCGCCGCAAGGCGGCATACTCTCTCCCATTATTTTTTCTAACTTTATAATTTCTATTACTTCCATTGTCAATTGTTCGCATCATCTTTATATAGACGACCTGCATTTACTTGTATATGTGGAAAGTGACATCGACAGTCTTGATGTAGCTATCAATCTTTTAAATTATAACTTTGCGATTATTTAAGATTGATCTAGTCGCTATGGCGTTGCTGTTAATCCTTCTAAATGTCAAGTTATGATCGTCGGTAGCTCTCGGTTATATGCTAAGGTGTATTATCAAACACTACCATCTATATTCTACAACGTTATAATAATCCTTTTATCCCAGTCTCTTAAACACTTGGGTCTGTTTATAGATAGCAAGTTGCATAGGCAAGTGTAGGCTTGCCACGTCAGTAAAAAAGTGAACGCTATTCTACTGTATAGATTAAAAAACTTCATTCCTCTAAAGACCAAGCTCTTCCTTCTTCTTCCTTTCTCTTCTCCCCATTATTGATTATACTGATATGTGTTATCCAGATCTCCATAGAGACTTTCTTAATAAGCTGGATCGCCTGCAGACAATTGCATCCGATCTCTCCGATATCTATGATTACTATCATAATTTTAAACGAGGTGTGTATTATAAGTATATGTTTATTATATATATTAATATATATTTACATTTTATAGTCATATATGTACGTATATATATGTCGGTAATGATTTGTATGTAGTAGTTAATATGTATATGTAGATACATCATCATCATCATCAGCGTTAGTCCACTGCTGGACATAGGCCTCCCTAAAAGAGGGTTTATGCCCGTAATCTCCACGCTGGGTATGCGGGTTGGAGATCGCAAGGCACATTTTATCACACCGTCGACGCTGCTGCCCGTCGGCGGCCAGGGCGTTTAGCCGTGCCTATTTAGGCTGCGCTATACCGCA
>DWDT01005901.1:0-10073 GCA_018245595.1 Microceris scylla
GGAAAAGCTGTGCCCTGCGATCTCCAACACGCATGCCCAGCGTAGAGATTACGGGCATAAATGATGAGGCTGATGATAATGATGATGATGATGATTATGAGGGCGTTGCATTTAACGTACATTGTACACAAGCAATAAAAATATATAATTAATGTCTGGTAACATTAATTAAATGTCCTAGTTCAGGTAAATTGACTTACTACCTTCTGGTTCTTGATCAATCAATAAATAAGCCTATCTTAACCCAATGAATCTTAACCTCACTCGAGCTTTATAAATATCTGACATTTAAAGTACATATATTTATGCATATTTAAAAGATCCTGGAACTGGAGTTACATAATAAATATAATAGTTATTTCATCATATTATTAATAATTTTCATCATCATCATCATTAACCTAGTCCTGTCCATTGCTGAACGTAGGCCTTTCCAATAGCACGCCATAAAGCTCAATCTTCAGCTCTTCGGATCCAGCCGCTGCCAGGCAGTTTGCGTATATCTCCACTATTTAATAATTTTATTTAGACTACTTGTTGTAGCTTAGCAATAAAATACTAAAATAATTTAAACTATGATAACAATAAAAGCTTTCCAACTTTTATTACATTTATAATCTTTGTTTAAGTAAATATCAAGGAAAATTAAGAGTAAGTTCATATATACATATGGGAGTGTACTACACTCCTCTGCCTACGCCTTCGGGGATTAGAGGCGTGATGTTACATTAAGTTCATATATACACATATTTTATCCACTCAGCAAAAACATATATGTACATATATGGTCTTGAATCTACCGCGTCTGGATGGATCGATCTAAAATTATAATTTGCAAATTCATGCTGCAAATAGCTATTTTCAGTTTCAGCTTAAACGTCGCGACTGATTACGCAACAGTACAGTTTTGACTAGCTTAAGTTTTTTAAATATAGTATAATAGTTATAGAACTGCAACAAAAAAAGTTTTTATAAGGAATGATTTTAAAAAATCTTCAACACTTTATTAAGTGTAAATGAATGCAAAATAAACGTTATTTATTGCATTAAAGCTTATTATACGTACATAATATATTATTTAATATCTTTTCATTTAATTTTGTGTATATATTTAAGACGCTAATGTAATATTAATAATGCGCACTTAGTAAGGGAAGCTTTTGATATTACGGATCGGATGTATGCGAGCGTCAACGGCGCTGGCGTACGAAAGCTCTACTCCGTACTAGCGATTCCGTTAGCGAAGGCTCGGGCGGGCGGCGGCGAGGCGGCGGCGGCGGGCGGGCCGTGGGAGGTACCGTTAGTGACGTCACATGTATGACGTCGCAACCGTGACGTCAGACGGCGCGATATATCCACCAGCCTCGGCGGCGGCGGCCTCAGTATCGCACCGCCCGTCCGCCAGCGCGTACTTCCGCGCGCCCCTCGCGATCGCTAGACTGACTGACTGTGAGTGAGTGCGCGTGCAGTGAGTGGAATGTGCTAGGCCGCATGAGGATCCTGCTAAGCGAACTGGGACTGTCTGGCGCGTGCCTCAGCCTGACCCTGGAGCCGTGCGCCTCCTCTCTGGATCCCGAAAAGCCAGCGCCAGGTCAGCGCCCGCACGACGACCCGCGTTCCTCTACTTCTGTGTTTATTTTCGCTTTCGTTGTGTAGAACCTTTGGGTGTTGTAGACTCTGTGTGGAACTGTCGTGACGATGGCCATCGGCTAGAATGCGAGGTGCGTTACTCACGCCCTCCAGCCAACACTGCGGCCTTAGACATTTCCATAACACACGTACGTACCCTCCCCTTTTTATTTTTTTTATTTTTATGTATTTTACGTTTGCCTTTTTGTGTACTCTATTTATTTTTTTATATTTGTATGTTGTTACCTTTTAAATAATTTACTAGTAAAATAAGTTTATTCCTAAATTCAGAGCTTTAAAAGCTTTAAAGTTACAGAGATAAATAAAACAATAAATAATTATAACGACTTGCCACTGATAATTGTATTTAATAATACAATTTGTGTCGTGAAAATTAATATCCTTGTTCCTCAAACAATTGTTGTTGGATTTTATAAAGTTAAACGAAAACAATAAAAATCTTACATGAAACATATTATAAAGTGATAAAATAAAACTCTGTGGAGTTTTTGAACAGTTTTGTTTACTTTTTTTTAATTTGAACGGTGAAACTTTGGCTTAAACGAGAAGAGATTAAAAAGTTGTGCGTTTATATCTTTTCAATACACGGTTTCGTTAAGTAATGCGTTCGTGAAATGTATCTTAAATACAGTAATAATACAATTTTATATAGTTGCCTTCAATTATTCGTATTTATATTAATAGTTTTATAAGAATTCATACGTGTTTAGAGAAATATTTCAATTAATTACTTTAAAAAAATTTTTGAACAGTTTCTTACATATACCTAATATATTTATTAATAATAATATTATACTAAAAATGCATACAAATACAAACTTTGGTGAGACAAACTTTACTTTTAAATTAATAAGATATAAGAATTCTATATTTTATTCTCGTTAATTTTTAAAGTAACATTACAATTCCGTTTTATTAATAAGCATAGCAAAATGTGTGAATTTTTGTGCACACTTGGGTCCGTTTAGTAGATATTTTGAACTTTTTCGTAGACTTTCTTTATTGATGCGATCGTTATTATTTCGTACATGATGGAAAAATATGTGAATACAACAATATAGCAAATAAAAGTTAGGTATACATAATTATACATTTACGTTTTACTAAATTGGGAAATCGAAAAGTTTTTTATTGTAACAAAATAATTACTTATTCACATATTCTCAAAAAATATTAAATTCAGAGCAGATATTTATTTATTTAAAATACCATCCTGCATATACAATTTAGGTTAACCCATAACGCGTTCGTAACACATAGATGTTTATATAAAAACATAATTCGATATGTAATTAATACCTAATGCGGGTTTGAACAAAGATTGATCGAAGCGGATGGCGTGGTAGAGTTAATTTTGTTTTTGTTTTGCTCGGGGCGAGTTAGGTAATGCTGGTATTATATGGGATGGTGTCGCGATCGCCTCCGGTGAGCCGACGGCCTCAGTCAAACTGCCTGCCACTTGCCCAATACGTTGTCGCAACCGGCAGACGTCGCTTGCACCTGCCGAGATGTGCCTCCGCGAATTACCGATCATCGCAAAACATCATAATGTAACATTCGTCTCTACACACGTTAAACACGTCTCTACTTTTATTACAAAAACTCTACTGTATGTAGAGTCGGGTGCTACTCATTAAATGCAGTGTCAAACGTACAATACTCATGAGTGTAAAACAATACAAAAATAAAACGAAGTAATGTTCAAAAATCACAATTTCATACTGTTTATTGTATTAGATTTGCTTCATTTCATCCTACAAATGATTGGAACAAAAAATATTTTCCCACAACAAGTCCGCGATAGCTCACTTTCACTTTTGACAATAATGTAACACCTACTAATTTCGGAAAAAAAATAAACCTCTTAATCGCCGTAGAAGAAGATAAAAGTGGTCCTATAAAAATAAAAAACCAACGTTTTATACAATTATACATCTAATTTATACACACATATGAATAGATTTTGATGTTGAATGCAAATTAATAATAAATATATGCAATATGTGAACAACGGACAAAAGCTTTCAACGTAATATTTGAACGGTGTTGAATTACGAAGGTGGTGCGAATAATGGGTAAATAGATTATTCGTGTCGGAAATATGTATATTGATAGACGGACTACGTACGGGCAGGTTATCACCCGAGCTTGAATGACGTCACAAGGCTTCGCTCCCTTTACGTCACTTACTAGCACGCCATCCTTGGAGTAGCTATTATCTGAAATTATTTAACAAACGTAATACTTAACTTAACCATTATTGTGCTGAAATTTTATATGACCTATTATTATTTTCTCGTTATGTTACAATATTTCTGCCGTTATACAATATTTACAGGTGAAATTCTTTAAGTCAGGTCGATTAATAATTTTCCGTGTTGCTTATTATATAAGTTAGTAGATTAAATAAAATTTCTTTTGTAATTTTAATAAATGTAATAAAAATAGATCATTTGGAGTGTTGCAGTGGGCACTTCGCGTTGACTCATAGAGAAATGCGTGAAGAAAATCAAAGACATCAGGTGATCAAACCTGTAAACGTAATGATTAACTTAAGAAAAACACTTGCATTTAAATTCGTCTCTACATCAGACATTTGATACGATCCGTGTGACGATAACGGATAGACTATTACGCATTTTATAGCCATTCATTTAGTTAAGTTCTATTGCTTTCCGGCGAGGAATTACGTCACGGCGTCTAAATATACGTGGGTGGCAGGCAATAAAGGGGTGTCGTGGAGCGTCAGGCTGGCAGCGGCGGCCTCGGCCTCTGCATCAAGCGCCTGTGACGTCACGCGGCTGTTACGTCACGCATCGATCCGCGCCCCGATTCAAGGACGCCCTTGCTTACCCCCGCCGCTGCAAACTTCCTGAAACTTCACAACTCGTAATAAGTTGAAACTGAAAACTGTTACAAACAAATGTTAAAACATTCTTTTATCAACACGTGTCTCGTGTTTCGTGGCAGTAACTTTGAACGAACTTTGCAATTATCATTTCAAGTTGTTATTTATAATATTCATAAGGTACTTGCTGATTTAAATGTTTTAAATAATACAAAGTGGGATATTATGTAATCAAGATTCGTGTACCGAATCGAACCTAAAACTAACGCTAACTATATGCAAAACGCGTTCTGATAGAAGGTGTCCACTAAACAAAGTTAAACTGATAGATTCAAATTTATTCCAAAACGGCCATATAATGTTCTCAAATACCTACAAATAGCTGATATAACGAGACAGACGCCAAGGTCGTCTGAGTCTTTAGTCAACTAATTAAAAGCTGAATTATCTTAAATATTTCTTTTCGGTAAATCATTTATAATTATAATCGTTGATCGTGTACAAGCGTTTAAATAAATAGATTTTGTAATCAACTTATAATGTTATACATATATTTATAATAGTAGTTTACTATTATGTATGCAAAATGCAAAATGATGTAGCCAACATTAGGTAAAATATAATGAACATGTTTGTAATTTACATATAATATCATATATATATTTAGTATATATTAGCAACTAAGATAAAACACACACAATAATTGTAGTACAATAGATGGGTTTTCAAAATAATCATTAAGTAGGTACTATAAATCTAAAACATAAGTATGTATAAACACATCATGGCCAGATGACTTTGAAACATAATTTAACGTAAATCAGATGTGGGAAAATAAAAATGTTTACAACTGACGTTCCAGTGAAACAAGCCTAACTTAGTAAGAAGCCTAAACGACTTTGGAATCCGGAACAATTAATATACAGGTGCAGATCATTAATTTCTCGAGGTATAGTCAATTAGCAAAAACTGAATGACTTAAAATGAGTAAATCTTAATTAAAATGGATATCAATAATGGAACATTTTTGATTGCAAGTAAGTCATACGCACCAATTGCAAAGATTTATAATTTTTTTTTTCTCCAGTTATCGCTGACGGAATTCCTCTTCTCTTCCTGTTTTCCTCCTAAACCGAAAATAGTAATTCCATTGTCTGCCATGTTGGCCAAGTACAAGTACCCTAAAATGCACATGTTTCCTCTCAATGTTTTTCTTCGCCGACATTTCAAGCGATTTTAAATATAATCACGCATAGTTTTGCGTCCCCCACGTGCCAGGACATGAACCCCAATCCATCAGAGTAAGAAACAGAGAATTGAAACATCTGTTCTATGAGGCGACCTACTCTTTCACAATACAGTATACATTAATATAAGAAAAAATTCTCCCATTCAAAGTTATATCATAAAGATAACGAAAATAAGAGTGAACTATACAAATATATAAGAATATGTAACAAAGATTAAGTCGAAACAAGCTCAAGCTGTTTTTTATGAAGGAAACATGGCGCCTGCCGTGCCGAATGCCGATCGACACCAGTCTCGCATCTAACCAGTTTGGCCAAATCCTAATCAACATTTTACACATGGAAAAAACACATAACCCAACTATATCTGCTCTTAAAGTCTATAGATATAGAATCAATAAATATTTTTTCCATGGCAAGAGAGTTTTAACTGTAAGTCTAAAACTCTCAAAGACTCTTAGACTTACAGATTTAGTATTTGTAACAAATAAACTTGGGATGGGATAAACTAAATATTTTTAAATAAATATATTTAGTTCACATTATCATATATAAATAAGCAATGAACACGTGCTATGTACGTGATTTTACTACTGAAGTAGATCTTTTCTGAGGATTATTTTTTTTAAATTATCTAATGAATCAATTGGTCCATATTATTATACTTCTTTTTGAATATTCTAATCTAACAAGACCATTTCGTTAATAAATATACAGTACATACATCGTTAGTTTTTTATAGTTATGAGAATAACAAACAAGCAGACATCGGCTTACATTATTAATATTATTATTTTATTTCCCATGTCATGTCCCTTGCGGCGTAAGCAGAGAACACCGACTGCGAAATATGTGTATTAGAAGCCCGGTCGTAGTTTTTCTTCATTCATCAATAATTAGTAGGTACTGTGATTGGTTATTCATGTTTACTACGTAAAACAAACTACGCTATGTCAATGGAACCCATTCAATAGTTGAACTTATTGAAACACCAGCGAGTTACAACAGAAAGATAATTTCCTAACGAAACTTCCGTTCCCCTATCGACGATTACCCGTACCTATGATCTCTAAACGGTAATAATAAATCCGCTAGTTTCCGAACTATTGTGTGCAATTGTTGCAGTGACGTACATTCCACGTACACCGTCGTTTGGGATGCGAGGCGGAATCGCGTCAGAGGGCTCTGACGTCACACGCACACCTCCCCCGACCTCGCGCCAACAGCTGACCACTTACGTTATATCCCAATAAACCTTATCGATTTTCCAGACGCGCTACTTTTGCAGAACTTTCTCATTTTCGTTTTCTTTAGACCGTTATATAAATAACTTTTTTATACTCGTGGGAAAAAATTCCTATGTAGTTTATCGTCTTTTTCTAAAGACAGCCGCCGCCCAAACTTTAAAGTAATAAAACCAAGTTATAAATTTAGGCTCGCATATTTTTTCAAATCGCTAAAGTTCCAGAAACTACCAGAGAAACTTAGGAAACCTTTGAGGAAACTTTTGAACCTGTTTATTAGACTAAAAGATGTGTTTCGCAAACCTATTGGTAAAAAATAATAAAGCCCCTTATACACCGTCTTGTTCTATTGTAGTTGTCCACGAAGCTTATCCGTAGATATGTTAAAATGGATTGACCGACCGCAGACTATTTTCAGCTCTAAAAGAGAATTCACGCAGTTTGATTTTTGAGCTTTTTAAACTTTTAAAGCTTGAAGGACATTTTCCTAATGACTGCTAAAAAATTCCTGAATAATATAACCATTACTTTTCAAATCGAGCCCCCAAAATATTAAGAAAATATTTTAAATGGGAATGCTTCCAAAAAGTCTCAGTTATATTCTCAAATTGAAATATTTTCATTATCATTGCTTAAGAATATGATATTTTGTTATTTACGTTACCTTATGATAAGCGGAGTCTACAAATCTTAATATATGTATATTCAACAAATATTTATTACTTTATAAATCTACATACAACTGTATTAAGGAAATGAATGGTAATTAATCGCTTAATGTTTTCAAAATAAACATCGAAGGCAGCTCAATAACGTTACCAAACGATAGAAAAATTCAATTTTAAGTTACATATTACAATATAAATAGCAAAATACATTTTTATACATCTATAAGCTCTGATTCGAGTTTTGCACTCCATACACAGTTTCATAGTCCCGCGTACATATTCAGATCGCTGTGTAATAATTTCCTTCCTAAGCTGCACGGCGCGGTATGCGCCTACAAATAACCAATGTAAAAGTAAAGCAGACACTGTTAATCCATTATTCATTAACCTTGCAAACATGCGACTAAGCAATGTGGTCTCTGCATACATTGTGCCACGCAGGCATTCGAGGGGATATTGCGTTTGCTCGTCATTATTCGTCACTCCTATAAAATATTAATGAAACACCAACGCAAAAACCGCCACTAGGATAAACGTCACAAATTAAACGATCTAACCATGCACCTTTAGCACAACATTCGATTATACATATGTTCGAACTTACAACGCCCTCTGTGGATAGAGCTCGAAACCATAATGTTTATAGAAGCTCACAAGAACAGGGTGGGTGAAAAACAACCCTTGGTGTACAGGTTGTTGTCTTTTTTACATAGGTGGCGCAACTAAGCTTTAATTCGCCAGTATTTCGCACCATATTAATTTTTGCACACTATATGGATTATTTATAATAAATGCAGGGATTAAGATATTAAGGAATTTTTAAATACCTTTCATGGGTTTAATAAAAGTGAAATACTTGGTAATAAATCGGTGGTCAAATAATTACTCTCACTTCTTACTCAGTCTCTACCATGTAGAGGGCAATTTCATTGTACCATCCTCACTTTCATTCCGTACAAAGACATTGTACATTAATAACTTTTACTTCTAATAGCAGAGTTAGACTGAAATTTAACTGGTTAGTTCAATCTTATAAAAATGACACTGGCAGTCACGTCGATTATTAAATATTACACATTACTCTTTGTATGCTACACTAGTTTTATATGTACTATAATATTAATTCCGGATCTTTCTAATATTATCCATGCTATCATTACAGTTTTTCGAAAAACATAGACAAACTGTTTTTTCCAAAAAAATATAGTTAAAGTTAAATGAAAATTCAATAGAATCTAAATATTCAGTTTGCCATAGACACAATGTCTTCTTGGTATCTTTTTCCTAAGTCGTCTTCAAAAAATTAAAAAAATTTACATATACCAGTATCACTATTATTTTTTATAGCTCTTGTTACATACCAACCCGATGAATCAGAATATATTTTATCTTTTTATAATTTTTTTCATATACATAATTTAAGCGAGTCTTTTCACTTAGGCAAAAATAAAATGCATTAGATTTTTAATTTAATTATAGATTTAATTATATTAGCATTTTAATTACAAAACATAAAAAAAATGTCCTTTAAACACTACCATTATGAGAATAACTTAAATAATGAAGGATTCAGTTTGAGTAGTTACACGGGAAATTCTAAATCCACACTTATTGTAAGAAATTCTACCAGTTCCGAATTAGTACTAAATATACCTAATGTAGTACAGACATATGCAGAACTTCTATTAAAAATAACTTCCAAGATAAACAAATAATGTAGGTTTTTATTATTGTCATGTAAATTTTGTTATTGAATTTGAAATTTCATATTCTAAAAAGAATTTTGACTTCCTCGTTGGTCGAGTGGTTGCAAGCGCGACTGCCGATCAGATGGTCCTGAGTCTAAATCCCGGGTACTATCGGGTACTATTGGATTTATGTAATTTAGAATTTCTCGAATTGGATTTTCCAGAATTTGGTCACGGTGGGATCTTTCTCAGTAATTTGTTCATGCACTTCCTGTAACAGTTCTAAAAAATATGACCACAATAATGTGATTAATGAGGAAAACCCACATCATTTGTGCCGAAACTTTAGAACATCTGAAGATTGGTGGTATGATCCAAATTAGAAAGGATTCTGCATGATAACATATCATACATACAAATAAACCTACGATGAACCTGAAACGGAGATGTCATTGTTATACCATAGACAAGAGATCCATGTGTCATGTGGACTTATTGCTATGATCTGGAAGGGAATCTTCGAAAAATAACTATGTCTAACATCATAATGGACTAATGAATCCACAAATCAACTAGACCAAAGCATAGAAACGTATTTTTTATTTTTATTTTTTTCAACCCATTACAATTCCACTGTTGGAATACGGGTCTTCCTCTCATATTGAGAGGGTTAAGGCCATAGTCTGCCACGCTGGCCAAGTGCGGGTTGGCAGACTTTCACACACCTT
>DWDT01005902.1:0-10072 GCA_018245595.1 Microceris scylla
AATCTATTCAATGTCCACTGTGACTGGTACTTGTTACTCTGGTGTCTATCACCAGCACGCATTGCTCTGCCTATGAGATGTAACCTGTGCTGATATTGTCGGGGTCATGCACAATTATATATTTTATTAAATAAACTGATATATGTAAGGGTTTACAATAAAATAACCTGAATGTGTTACCTTTTTATCGCCATATTATTATAAATTATTATATCTTCATTATCATAAAAAAAACTTAAAAGTCCCACGTAATGCGTTGAGGAAACGTTTAAATTCCTTCTCGCATCGTAGAGCCACTTTTATATTTACATAAATAATACTTTGAGCACTGTTACGTGTAAATATCGTTTAGCTCTGGTTTATAATCAAGTTTTGCTGCAGGTTTCTGCTGTACATTAATATAACATCACTTATAAAATAACATAAAGCTTTTTCATATCGCTTATATTTCAATGTATCGCCATTCGGTCCGAGCGTCCAAATATACACGTAAATAAATATTTCGCTTTCGTTAGCTGCGTTGGTAACCGATGGAAGAGTATTGGAACTGCGGCTTCATTTAAATATACTACGCCTGTGTGCCTCATTTGAACTTGTATAACTTAACCTACATGCAATTATAGAAAATATTATACATTTGTGTGATGATCTCTCAAGGTGCTATTTTATTATTACATTAACGTTGTTGATGCGACGAACAATTTTTTCAAACTTATTTTAACCAAAATTTTGCCTTCGCTTCGCCAAACGAAGCATTAGTCCATCTTTTACGCTCATATGTTTTTACTAATTATTTATTACTATTCGTAGATCTTTCCCGCGACTTCGCGAAGATTCGTATTGTACAGTTTAATATAACATTAGTAAAAACATATCGAAAATGTACGACAATTGGCGAACCGCCCCCGCACCCCGCGCCCGTTACCCGCGTGCACACCATTCTATGCGGGATTTTTCGTTGCGGGTAATTTTGAATCTAGGATATCTCCTAAAGTATTTATTATAGTGATGTACTCTAAAGTACAATTTTAATCTAGATGACATGCCAAAGGTGACTATTGTATTTATCTTGATAAGGATTAATACCAAATTGGAGAAAATGTGGCTCAATCTTAAGTGATAAATATTTTCCATCTCGGACTTTTTTATAGGTTTTTTAAAGGACAATGTTTTGGTAGAACATTGTTTTCATGTATCTCATAAGGTTGAGCCAGCGCACGTAATGGAAGCGTTCGGGAAGCCCATTTTGGGCGAGCTATAAAAAATGGGAATAAAAAGTAGCCTATATTCATTCCAAGACCCTCAATTATCTCTATATGAAATTTCATCACAATCGGTTCAGCGGTTTGGTCGTGATGGCTTCACAGACAGACAGACAGAGAGAGTTACTTTCAAATTTATGATATTTATATGGATTAACAGTACTATTTTTTTATAAGTAAAAAAGTTATTAGAAAATAGGTGTTTTAAAATGTTTCTGTGATGCGGCGTGTTAGAGGCGCTTTAAATTGAGTTTTATAATTAAAATGAATATTAATTTTTCAGGTACTTTTAAGCCGTAAAAATGATAAGGGCAGCAGAGGTAAATATGATTTATTTTGACATTTTCATTTTTCTTATTGTATTAAGAAACATGATTATATAACCTGAAGGTATGCATGGTTTTCTTTTCACTTGATTTTTACTAAGTTTTAAAAAGTCCCATAACTACTAATTTAATAAAAAATTCCACAATTTAAACGACATTAAGAAAAGTCCTGACATTAATAAAATTAGTTTAGAACTATCAAACCAAAAGAAGCATTCCGAAGTCATAAACTCGCATAGGTTTTACATTTAATCTGATAACAATAATTCAATTACACTTGTAAAGATATTGAATCAAGTCCGTAGGCAGTTTTTAAACTGAAGAAGTATAGAATAACTTCCAACCACGCCGCGCGTCCAACGCGACGCTAATTAGGTACGTTTCCTGCTGATTTTTTGTCAGCGAACATCAAACTTGCTGCGGTTTCGCGCCAACCTCGGAAAATATATTTTTTTGCTAACTCTACCGTACTTAATTGTTGGAACAAAATAAATGATGATTACAAAAGCGGCTATCATGTTTAACTGAGAACAGCTCGCTCAAAGAAACGACTCGTCAACTTATTATATGATTCTTAAACATAAATTCAAAGGATAGATGTCATATGTGACATATGGCTCGTAAGGTGTGTAACGCATCTTCAGGTACGCTAATATTGTATGTATTCTATTATGCTGGTTTCCAATATTATTATGACGCTTTCATCTTTTCGATTATTTTAACAACAAATGCTTCTACGCATGTTTTGGCTCGCTTTTTGTATAATGTTTAACCATAATGCCTAGTGACAACCTAATCCTACCCTATAAAAATGATATTTAAAATATACTACCAGAATGTTCGCGGTTTGCGAACCAAAACATCCACGTTTTACCGTAACATTAGCCTCAGTTCTTACGACATAATCTGTTTAACCGAAACTTGGTTAATAGACGGCATCAGAGACAGCGAACTTTTGTATTGTATTGTCGTAACTCGTAACTGTTTCCTGCCTCGTGCGAGCAGGTTTTTTAAAGAGCTCTCCACAAATCTAGACATCGACATATTTAACCACAAGTGGTCAAGTTAAGCGACTTATGATCGCTCGGTTCTTCGGGACCAACGAGTCTGTGTAGTTACTGTAAGTAGTACTATGAAATTTTCATTTTTTTTTCTACTGATTGTATGTGCAAATACACGTTACTACCGTTTTTTTTACATACGAATGCTAGACTTATTTGTTTTCTGCCTGTTGTAATCATACATAGTTGAATTTTACATAATTTTTTGAAAAACACAACAGGATCTTAAACACACTCATTATACCTACACATCTAGGCCCGCATAACTCTTTATTACTCTAAGTAATAGGTTAAATTTCTGTACATCTTGCATAGTACCCTGTACATTGTTGCACAACCAATAATTAGCTTAAGAAATGTAATAAGCGTAGACTAATCTTAACGTAAGTTTAATGTTACTTATAGATTTAATAATTAATAAATACACTTAAGAGATAACATTATGGGCAGTATACATATTAGATTGTTACGTTAGCTTGCTATTTGCAATATTACCACTGTGGGTCACTATAAAAACGCTGTCTTATGTGATTCTGTGATAACCCTGTGAGGCGGAGGAATACTGTCCTACCGTCATACAGTCTTAACTAGTGCGGAGGGTAGGGCTTACCTGTTTGCCACTGTTGTTATTACTCCATTCGCCGTATTAATATAATTATGTTCACATTGTAATAATGATACTAATAAATAAATAAATAAACTTGTTCATTATCTCACTACGTATACACGACCTGCAATTATATATTCTTAGTTTCTTTATTGTATTGAGTTAACTAGCTACACACACACATACACACACACACACACTCGCACACACACACACACACACACACAAACACACACACACACACACACACACACACACACACACAAACGTTTTTATGCTCAGACAAAGAGTTAATATTGAGAATAATTTTACAAAATATATTTCTTTTGAGTGGGAATTGTACCCACAACCTCGGGCCCAGCAGTCCGATTCGTCAACCACTGGACCAACGGGTCCATCAGTCTTACCATAATTATTGAATATTTGTGAGAATGACAATAGAATTATTCTTTTTGCCGTCTCCACACACAACCATTTTTAAATACCTGCCATAGACATTGGCGGCGTGCGTAATATTCTATAGTCATGCCATTGCAATTATTAGTGATGATTGATTGTGATGGAAACTCCCCTGAAACGGATAATTACTGGCCTTGCTGATATCGACACAATATTGTCAGAATATGAAAAAAAACTATGTTTCGTATCGTACTGTTATAGCGCTTATAACGTTATTATACATATCAATATAGAAAACTTACCTACAATACGAGTACTCAGTGTGTATAAGAATTTTTAAGTGAGGCACACATTTTATATTTTCGTAAGTTAGTTCACACTTTGTGGTCTAAGAACAAGAAACATAGTTAATGACGTGCGCGGCGGCCGCGCGCCGAGCCGCATGATGGACACGTTACAGCGCTTCCGTACACGAAATTACAGTAAAAACAATTTGTGTTCTTGTTTTGTTTAGTCATTAATGATGAGTCGTCAATATTTATAGGCTCCAATTTGTATAATTTACGCAACATTATACCTGTAATCCTCGAAGGGGTAGACAGAGGTAGATAAAATGTGGGCATAGAACAAACATAATATTCCAAGTATATTATAATGCGCACGAACAAACTGCAACATATTAGTGTTGCGGTTAGCGAGCCCGAGCGCCGCGCCGAGCCAAATACTTCAAATGCGATTTTCATATAGGATCAATAGGTACTTGTGAGACGGGCACGAGTCATTACGAACATTATTCTGTAGTTGAGGTCAAATTTGTCTAATCATATTTAAAATATGCATTCGTTTCTCAGTTTCATTTTTGTTATAGCAATGTGCGTGCCCAATAGTGGAGGTGGGTCCGTCCATGACGTCGGCGTGTCCGGGCCAGTTCCTGCTTTTCATGAGCATATTAGAGTCTTTCATCAGCGGAAGGTGTGATCTGGCCGATCCCTGCAACCGCGTCGTTGATGTGGACCAGCCTCAGGAGAGCTATGACTTCGTCGTGGCCGGTGGAGGCACCGCTGGAGCGGTGGTCGCTTCACGGCTATCAGAAAATCCACAGTGGAAGGTGATTAATGTTTTGTAAAGGTGAACATTTAACTGATACAAGTGATTACTTAACTATTTTAAATATTAAACCTTGTTTTCTATTATGAAAATGCAATTACTGCTTTACACGTGTTGGATTCATAGCAACACAATAATTATTAAGTTTATTGACTGACTGCTTTGCGGCCGAGCTGCGAGACTATTTCATTTTTAATTTCGTCCATAACAGACATCACTTTAGATATTGATTTAACTCGTAGGAAAATATAGAAAAAATATTTTGAAAGTTTATATGAAAAACTTTTTATTTATTTAAAATAACATCCTGTAATTAGCGTCTTGTAAATCACCAGTAACTGTAAAGCATCACATCTGCATACACGCGCTTTGACGAAGGAAGTGCTTCATGCTGCCAGCTTGTGATGTATTTTAAAAATGACAAAATAAAAATATTTGACATGATCATCCGTCAAGTCGAAACACTTCAATTACGACTGTCCAGTCTCAATATTAGGTACCTTGATTTGTTGTCCACAGACAGCCTGCGTCAAGTTATAACTGCTACTTTACTTGTAACATATAGTGAACACTACAATTTCAGGTTTTACTTATCGAAGCTGGTGGCGATGAGCCAACACAGTCGTCGGTGCCAGCTTGGGTCACTGCGTATTGGGGTAGAGAGGACACCGACTGGAACTATGTGACTGTACCACAGAAAAAAGCATGCTTAGCTGATGGAGGAGTATGTTCATGGCCGAGAGGAAAGATGCTCGGTTAGTAATAGTTAAACATTTGCTGTGAAACTAACTTCTTATATGTTTTCCAATCTTTCTAGTTTTTCCGTGAGTTCTCTCGTATTACAAGGTCCGCATATTATTTATCTGGTATTAGGTCAGTATAGTCATTCATTTTTGACACCTTGTTACGTTCATCAGGTGGTGAAAGCATTTTTTCTTTGCATCAGAATAATATTAAAATGGGTAGCGGTTAGAAGGGTTGATGCAATATTTTGACGGCAGGTGGTTGTACGTCCATCAACGGTATGATGTACATGCGAGGTCACGCAGCGGATTATGACGGCTGGGCAGTGAACGGCGCTCCTGGGTGGTCGTGGTTCGAGGTGCTGCCGTACTTCCTGAAGAGCGAGAATAACAAGGAGATCGGACGCAGCGTGTCGGGGCAGTATCACAACACGGGCGGCCCCATGCCGGTGCAAAAGGTTGGTGATATATAATGTTTACAAAAGTAATTTTTGTTACCCTCAGCTACATAAGTAAGGTGTTATCATCATCAGCTTGTCTCGTTTCAGGATATGGGTAGGATGTGGGCATATATAAAACATGGGCATATCACATACTTACGTGTGTATACGCATACTTACATGTATGCGTTGCACATTTAGGAATTTTTTATCACACGCATTGTGACTGGTACCTACTTGTTTTAAAATCGTGTGGACACTTTCACGAACTTCCGGACGGATCCACATCGCGAATAACATTCAAACAGTATACATATCACATAGTATACATATACATTTTAAGTTTAAATATCACTTGCTATCATCTTAAAAAAAAATTCTAAGGTGTGTAAAAGTCTGCCAACCTGCACTTGGCCAGCGTGGCAGACTATGGCCTTAACCCTCTCAATATGAGAGGAGGAGACCCGTATTCCGGCAGTGGAATTGTAATGGCTTGAAAAAAAAACGTATACATCCTTTATACTTAATCATATACCGGATGTGTGTTTTGGGGTTTATTGGTAGTAGAGACGTGGTGACATTGTTTACCGAGAGCTGTGAAACCGGTTTGGGCTTTTTCGATTTTTTTATAATATCTCGGTTCCTCGTTAGCCTAGTTACGTATTTGGTAGTTCCACATTTTGCTCATTTATTTCATTGTCTTTTTCTATAACGATGAAAACATTTGAATGATTGAAAAAAGAATGATTCTGTCAAGTTTCTGTGAAGCAGTAAATTGCTGGTCAATATATGTACGTGTATGTAGGTACAGTTAGTTTTTTTAAATGTGTATTTTATAATATGACGTAGTGATGAAATAGGAATTTTAATAAGTTATTACGAGTATGTAAGTTAGTCCTGCACTTGCGTAAAGAATGAATAATCCTCTCAGAATAAAACCCTGTATACTGTGAAAATTATGATTTGAATAGAAGGCCGTAAATGTTTCTTTTTAATTACGAACTCACAACATCAGTGTTCAGACTCCACAATTGAAAATGTTTAAGCTCTCTCGTATAGTAGGTATTCTAACGATGAGACTAGCAGAGTTGCGTATATTCCAGTAAATAATTGAAGTTTTTTTGCATGATCAGTTCCGGTACACACCGCGCTTTGCCCACGACGTGGTCGCGGCGGGCATCGAGCTGGGCTTCCCGCCCACCAGCGACCTCAACGGCGACAGCGGCACCGGCTTCACCGTCGCGCAGACCTTCAACGAGTGAGTCGGCCGGTCTTCCTTTACCACTTTACCACTTCACATCACAAACACACACTCATTGTATGTTCACCGAATGCTTCAAATGATCGACTTAAAGTGATTCAAATTTAAGTGAAGGAGCTCAGGCCAACGTGCCACGATATAGAGGGCGCGTCGCCACACTCGCTGTAACATCGTGTACCTTTTAATAATACTATATAGTTGTAATCGTGGATTGTGATGTATGTTCAGTAACGGAAGCCGGTACAGCACTGCCCGTGGCTTCCTCCGCCCAGCAGCCAGGCGCGCAAATCTGGACGTGCTGCTGAACGCGCACGTGGCCCGAGTTATTGTCGACCCAAAAACAAAAAAGGTCACCGGCGTTGAATACATCAAAAATGGCACCACCGAGACTGTTGGCGTCGCTAAAGAGGTTTGTTGTTAATAAATATCTACCATAATCAATTTCAACTGCTTCATGGAAAGTATTTAGAGACCTTTTTTTGGACTTTACAAGAACAACCAGCAAACATTTCTTCAAAGAGTTGTTTTTGCACGTCGAGTTCTTATTTCCATTCACATTGCTCTAACTTATGTACCCCTATTTATCTGACACAGAAAGCGTGTTTTTATAAATCAAGGTTATATAAAGAAAAACCTTTTTATTTCCACAGGCCATCCTCTCGGCTGGTACTATGAATTCGCCACAAATTCTGCTGCTTTCTGGTATTGGACCTAAGGAGACACTTGACAAGTTTAAAATCCCAGTCGTCAGGGACTTGCCAGGAGTGGGCCAGAACCTACACAACCATATCGGAGTACAACTTCAATTCACGTTGACCAAAGAGCCCGACGTTCCCGAATTGTCATGGGAGAGCGCGATGGAGTACATGCTGAATAGAGAAGGACCGTTATCCGGAACGGGACTGTCACAGGTTGACGTTTAAAATTGTTCTTGGAATTCATTATAAATGAATAATAAACGATCCGAAGTTGAAATATCTAGATACATTTTCTTTGCTATTTAAAAGTAATTGCAATTCATGTTAGTTGTCGGAAATCATTGCTTACAGGGAACTATTTATCAAGAGTATAATAATAAATATAATAATATTGACTGCCTTGATGGTCGTGTTGGTTGCGAGTGCGACTGCCGATCGGGAGGTCCCGGGTTCGATTGCCGGGCCGAACACTACAAAAATTTTCTAATTTAGATTTTCTAGTAGTACTTCGAAGTCTGGATATGTGCCCGATTCATGGCAATACATGGATGGCATGGATTACAGGCGTGAAGTTACGTTTTTTACGTAATAATAATGATTTAGTACTAATTGAATTAAGGCATATTGATATACTTCCAATGTTATTGTAGCGTTAGTTTTAAGCCTATTTTCTAGTCGGAAGCATTAATGCTAATTGATTTACCTTTTTATAACATTTCACTGTCGTACATCATCTCGACCCTTTTTCGTTCGTCTGTTGGACACTGCTCTCCTCTCGGAATGAAAAGGGTTAAAGTCGTAGCCTGCCATGATGGCCAAGTTGGCCGACTTAATACACCTTACAAAACATTACGAGAGCTCTAAAGTGTGGAGATTACTTCACAATAATTTCCTTCACCGTCAGAGCAGAGATACTTATCATTAACACACCTTTTTGGTAAGAAGTGCGCTATCACACGGTTGTAGCTTATAATTGTGTTTGGTTCGTGTACAGCTGACGGGCATCGTCAACTCCCGGCTCGCGGCCGCGGGCGGCCGACATCCGGACGTGCAGTTCTTCTTTAGCGGTTATTATGCTTCTTGTGCTAACGGAGAAGTTGTAGACTACGACAAACTGAAGGATATCGAGAGTAGAAGGAGTATTTCGTAAGTAATCTGATGCCAGGGCGTTATATAAGTAATGTGCTTTTGACAGTATAATCAAAATGGTTCATATCGATCATTGTGTTGATTGCACGGCGTGCGGCTGTTTTGGAAGTTATAGAGGACTGTATCTAATAGGTTCCCTAATCGTATAAGTTCCTAAAAATGTATGTTTGTAACCCAGGATATCAGCAATATCTTTGCAACCACGCAGCCGTGGCTATCTCACGCTGCAGTCGACGGATCCTCGGCAGCCTCCCTACATGCAGCCCAACTACTTCGACCACGAGCATGAGATGAACGTACTCGTCGATGCCGCCAGAGTTGCTTACAGACTCGCCAACACTACGGTATGTTGTACTGTGGTGTATTATAGTAGGTACCAGAACAGGGAGACTGAAGTGATTGCGAGGTAAATTCTGACTGCGACAACAGTGGAATTCGTAACTTAAGTATATTTAAAACATCTTTACTCCTGCCTTTTAGTTATATTTCTTGAACCGAGACACCCAATAAACTTCTCATAGAACCTCAACCGAACCGACAAAATCACCTATCTTCCTTTCATCTGCAATTGAACTTCTAAACTGAATCCCTTCTCAATCTGCAGGTTTTAGCAGAAAATAATTACAGATTTGTCGGTATTTCTAAACGTTACATTGAAACTTACAATGCTTTAGATAGTATGGACTGACGCGTTGTACTTTCCGTTATTCTATAGATACTCCGCGAGAAGTATGGCATGACGCCCAGCGAATCTCACGGGATGGAGTGTGCGGGAGGCGGTGTGGATCCTACCGATGAGTTCTTAAAATGTCTTGCGATGCGTTACACCGCGCCCGAGAACCACCAGGTCGGGACCTGCAAGATGGGTGCGCCTATCGACCCCATGGCTGTGGTAGATCCACAACTCAGAGTATATGGGATAGATGGTACGGCATAATTTTCCATCTATTATATAAAAATGAATGTTTGTATGTATGTTATCGATGAACTCAAAAACTACTGTACCGATTATTATGAAA
>DWDT01005903.1:0-10071 GCA_018245595.1 Microceris scylla
CAAGAGTTTCATTTATCTACACGAACTACGAGTTGGGACCTCGGAGGGTTATTCACCCACCGACCATTGAGCCCAAAACAGGAAACATTATAATATAATCTATGTCATTCTCTCGTAGGCTACATCCTATAAATGTTTGTGTTTATTTCTTTTTAGTTCCACTTGTTCTTTTCATCGAGTTTCCAATGACAATAGTGCTCATCAAGTTGCAATTTCAGGAGTGTCAATCAATTTGGTGTAAATACTGTACGGACGAAATGAGAAAGAAACATGTGAAAAATGTGAAAGATTTACCGAAAATACCTGGATCTGTTGAAACCAGTTGCATGCAGCTATTTTCTGACAAACCTCATAGCGGGGCGACCTTTGCTCCTTTTATCGTCAACAAATTAAAATAGATCAGTATAAGAGAAAATAGCACCGACCTCCCGGTAGTCCGCCTCAGCGATCACCGGAGTGAGGGTCTCAACACGCTTCAGGGGTTTCTCGTCTAAGTTGTGTACCACCTTGTAGACCTCCGAGCGCTGCAGGTGGTCCAGGCTTACGGGCGGCTTTTCGTATTTCATAAAGTTGATCCTTTACATAAAAGGTACATATTACAAACTTAACAAATCAGTTGAAACATAGTTATTCATTGAAGAATATTTATTACCCATGTATGTAAATATATATAAAAATCAATGAAACGGAACTTTTATAAACGAATCAACAGATGGCGCTGATTACATTATATTTAATTACATTTCAATTACAGCAGTGAAGCAATGTATTTTTTGAAATGTCTTAGTTTTGAGATAGATGTAAATTATTAGACATTGCAAATTCTGCAATCAAATTGACATTAATCAATACTTTTTTAAATATTTTTTAACATCTGCATGGATAGCATCTGTATTCCAAAATAATTGATTATTAATTAATTAAAACAGCAATAAAAATACAATAAAATCGTGTAATAAATGTAAATTTGTCGTGGAATATGGAATGTTCATAATTATGTTGTGATGTATGAATAGACATTAAGATATGTATTTTTCATGAAAATAAATTGTAATAAACAGAATTATGTATTTTTGATGGGTATTAATGTAATAGATTGAATGTTAGTGGTAATCAATATGAAGTTTTTTATTTTCCGTTAAGGTGGGAAAGTAGTGTAGTGGCAACACTGAAGTAGTACATCATAAACACAGTGTATACATAGAATGAGCATTCAAAAAGCGAGATGTGAAAGTTTATGTCGCTCTGTATTTCAAACTTTTTAATCCTGTGTAACATTGTTTAATGAAAATTTATGGATTTTTCGAATGATAAAGAACAAAGTCAATGTTTCTTGCAGACTCCCAATGCTCAATATTCTTGTATATGGTTTAAATAATCACTCACTTCGATAATTCTATAATAAGGTTTTATATAGGTATCGTGTAGTGCGTGGAAATCAACCAAGTGGCAGTTCGATTCTCTGGAAAAAGATTATTCGGGCTTAGTTAATATTGGTCACAGAAAAACCACAATAATTGTCTACACTTTTAGTTTTTTTATTGCGTTTTAAGGGCTGTCTAATTGTTATTCATTCTTAAGGTTAAGTATAATTTAAGAAATTAGATTTGGCTGAATTTTAATTGCGAGCATAAGCTTTCTTTTGATCTAGTAAAAATAAGGTATATTTATCAGGTCACACAAAACAACAAAGCATTAAACTCCGAAAGGGCTATATATGTTAAGTATTTATGTAAAAAGCACAGGAATACAAATTTATAAAACTTTATCAGATTGATCTGTGTTATTAGAATGTTCCCTAAACTCACTAGCGCCCACATTTACAACGTTAGGTACACCCCGTATCATTAAATTCCTAACGTGCAAAAGTTTAAAATATACCTATATTTCCTACAGTACGGGTTCTTCGAGTTGCCCCAAGGCCATATCTGGTTCCAGTGTTCGATCTGCCACCGCGCACATGCAACAAACAAAACGTTTGATAAGCAATCACAAGAAAACCACACAAAAAAGCCATAACAACATACAACGGATGGAAGAAGTTTTCGACTCTAGGTAGCATAAGGCGCCATTTATGTAGTATTCACAAAAGAACAATAGATGGCGGCACATGTATATTACCGTGTTTTGTCGTACCTACATAGAATATTGCCGCTTTAATCTGCTTATTATTACATTATAGGAGAGAAACTCAGACACGAAATCAGACATAATATGTTTAAGATACATGTGCACAAATATTTACCCATAGCCTATAAATTGTAGAAGCACCTATACCAAAAAAATACATTACTATAGTACATTAAAGATAATAATTGATACTAATCGTCCACTCAAGATCACACTAGGGAAGCCACCAACTTACAAAGACAATCTCAACTTCTTTTGAAGACCAGATCTACCTTTGTGATCATATTTATGTATGTATCGTAAGTCTAAAAAACGTAACTTCACGCGTGTAATCCCCGAAGAGGTAGGCAGAGGAATGCAGAACACACCCACGTTTCACCACTTACGCTTACGTCCCACTATGGAATAGGTGGTGAGCTTATTGCCATGCATCGGACACCCGTCCAGACCCCGAACCACTACTAGAAAAACTAAATTAGAAAATTTTATAGTGTTCGACTCGGGAATCGAACTCAGGACCTTCCGATCGGCAGTCGCACTTGCAACCAACACGACCAACGAGGCAATCTTCAGTCTACTATAGCTACTAATTAATATTAAAACGTTTCCTTGGGCTCTAAGGTTTTCAGTAATCAATGATCTATAGTATGCTTCAGATCTGGACACCGCTAAGGTTTGCGTTTCAATTTAAAAAAAATCGCCCAACGTTTCCTTAACTTTTCATTCACAAGCTTCTTAAAAAAAATATTTCATCGCTCTAAGTATCACCTCCATGGACCTAAATTGATTTCAGACATTGCAACTTAGCAGTTTTATAGCTTGATTTTTTTTAGAATATATGCATATTCGGGCATCGGTTTTATAAATAGAAAATGACCAACAAAGGGTACGATTTTAAATATTACACTGTACCTGTAACGCAAAACAAAAGGATAAAATTATAAAATTAATTTGTTTATAATACTGTACACTGTAACACTGTACACTGATATTTTTATTTTTATTATAGTATTGCAGAAACTTGTTATTTACACATTTAGTCATCTGTCCTACATACAATAAATACATTCTAGTCTATAACACGCAGAAATCAAGTTGACACACGCGGGAGGATGCGCTTCCCCTCGCGCCACCTCACCCGGTAGGGGACCAAACCCTACCGCTGTCGACTCCGACGTGTCAATGCCTCGCTATACGAATATGTACGTCATCATGGCGAGGTGTCTCGTGACTAGTTTGCAAATTTTATTCTATTCTAATCTACTCTACAAATCGTTCTATATTTAAACAAGGATTTGAAAAAATAAATAAGCACATAACGGAACAAGCATTACTGAGAAATAGTGCTATATACCTACTTGATATTTACATAGCGATATTATTCATACATATGATATTGTTAATTAAATTTAAAATCAACTATAATGCCATGCGCGTATGCTTATGCGTGGTAATGACAAACCTTTCGTCATATGGTAGAAGAACGCTCTCAAATGTAGCCCTAGAAATGATTAATAATATGATTACTATGATATAGCTACAAGTAGATAGGAATATGACGGTAATTTGGTAAATAGAAGAAGCTAGAAAATACGTGTGAACGAAATCTAACGAATAAATGATGAATAGCCACGGTATGTGAATACCACAGTTGGGAATACAGGATTAACCCCCCCACTTGCGCATAGCCCACCTTTACTGTCCCTTAGTCCCTTTTGTCCCTCTTCAACCTTCCCCCACTCCCCCATACTGCTCGTAGCTGGTTTACTACTTTCTTTTTATGCAACAAATGCCTTTAAGTTTTATGGCTTCTCGCTTTTTTCTTAAAAATGAACATTTTGATTATGAGAATACATGATTATGATAATTATTACTCTGTAATAGATTTCCTGATGGTTATGAACCGCTACATTTGATCAGTGTGGGAGACCTGAGTCCAACAATGGAACGATAGAACGGTTGAAGGTAATGTACACGGTGATGATGATAATGACGGCTGATTCAATGCTATTCAAATTTTTAGCAACTCCGATATTCGGATCGATATAATTCTAGAAAGTTCTAAGCAGTTCTAGAAATAAGTAACGGGAAGAAAAAAAAAAAAGAAATATCGGAGACGCGTGTTATAAAAATGTACATATTTATACCCTTTGACTTTTCCTTGTATTATCTCAGACTGGGCGTTCAGGGTCTCTGCGATCAACTGCTCGTTGTACACGTCCTGGGGCCTGCGCCACTTGCGCCCGCCGGGCAGCACCAGCGGCCTGGTCACCGGCACCGGCGGCCCGAACTTGGGCTTCGGCTTGCCCACGCGTGGGGTCGGCCGCTGCTTCACTTGCCTCGATTCTTGTTCTAACTTCATTTGTTCTATCACGTCCTTTATCATTCGTTTTATTGTTACTATTAGGTACTTACGTTATTATTATCATGTCATTATGCCGTGTCGCTTATGGATTAGATATAGAGCATCGAATGCTAAATAATTTTATTTTGATTATTATTACCGCCATGGAAGTTCGACAGTAGATACAGGGTGCTATACGGTATATATTATGTACCTCGTAACCGTCAAAAGATAGAAGTTTATTGTGGGCAAAAAAATTAACTTTATAATAATGTAAGTTTTAATGTAAGTATTTTAGATTTTATTCAATTTTAACCGACACCAAGAAAAGAAGATTCTTTATAAAAACATATATGTATTTATGGATGTATAAACGGTGTATCGGTAACGGTATATCTCCGCGTATTGTAAATTAATTTTCAATTATCCCCTTTTCAAATCAAAGGACTTATCTAAAGGGTAAGTCCAATTAAATTTCAATGAAGTATCTACCTACGGATGAACACGGATGTCACCTGTCTTTATGTAAAAAAATATAATGTCATTACACATTTTCTTTGGTTTTCAATGACTGTCAGAATGAGATTCCTCTTTTTGTCTATAAACACGCCAAGATATTATCGTGTCGACAACAACCTTTTCTAAATTTAAAAATATCTTCAGAAATCAGACAAATGTGTATAAAAGAACACACTTTAAATTGTAATGTTAATAAATATCACTGCGAAAAATTATGCTTCGTCATCAAATATTATCACATAGTTGCGCCAGGTCCGTTAGGAGGGTAGATATCACCGAGCGCCAAATATCTCTATGCTTTCAAACTTGATCTCCTCCTTTAAATTCATCGCTCTTTTCATACACCAACAAAGGCTTCCCAAGTTTCACAAAATAAACCACATTAGCATAGTATTGTTTCAAGTGAGAGCAAAAAGAAAATTTTTGTAGACCTGATGCCAAGCGGCCATTGTAGTCCTCGCATATTTGCATTTGATATCGGACAACATTAGAAGTACTACTCAGAACGAGGTAGAAACATTTTATTACTCTTATCGAATATGTCAAAACACCTCTTGCTATAATGTGCCTGCATATACCTGGCTACATCTGCATCATCATCACCACACGGGAGAAAGGGATGATACTATCATACTTGTCTGTGTGTATATTATAAAGATACTTATATTAACTATAAAGTATTTTTACTTAAATAGCATTCGGACTATTTCCTTCTCTCACACACACCTCTCTTTCAACAACCCTTACTAAAGCTTCGCCTTGTAAAATTTGTTATTGACCATTTGTATCACATCAAGTCCGAAATTTAACACTTATCTGTTTGTTCATTTTTGCTTCTGTATCAGAGCTGAATAAACCATTTTTCTGCCTTTCTTTCTTGTTCTCCCTCTCAATTTATAATAAAGTTTCGCCGAAATTTTAAATAAATTTGTCAATACAAAATAATATACGTCACAATTCAATAAAACTCACCTTTCTTTGCTTCTCAATTTTCTGTTGTTCCGCTAACATTTCTTCTTCTTGCTTCCTTCTTTTCTCTAACTCCTCTTCGGACAACATTGGCTTACTCTCTTCTACTACTTGAACGGTCTCTTCACTCTGCTTCTCCTGCGGTCTTCCACTTTCTTGTTGTACTTGCTGTTCAACAATATCAACTGAGGACTGCTGGTCTTGTCTCTTTTCTTCGGTGTCTTCTTTGATTTCGGGTACTGTAATTATAATAAGAAGATCAAGGTTAGTGGTGTGCTGTTCGAGAGATTTATGTTAAGCAGTGACGAAAACGGGCTGATAATGATGATGACGTATTACTATTTGTTGTACTACCACCCGAGAGTTTACATCACTAGTGTGCACAGTAGGATATCTCACCGTCCCCGCTCTCCTCCTCAGTGTAATGAACTTGGTACTGCTTTTCTTCACACTCTTGCTGCTGCTCTGCACTCACTTGCACTTTTTGAGATTCCTGGCGAAACAAATCGTCGGCCTTACAAAACGTTGCTAAAACGGCGTAAATATAAAAAAGTCATTCCAAATTTGAAACTAACAGATAGAATAGATCTTCCTAAAGTGTAATTTAAGTAAAATAAAGTAAATTAAATGTAAGTTAATTCATTTCACATGAGTAGATATATAAATTATATGTGTATTTACCTATCTGGCATCTGATTACTATAATACTCGATTCGTATACATTGAGATGGGATGACTCTGTGTGGAGATGTTCAAAATATTTATTATTACCTGGTAACTGAGCTGACTGATCTGCCGTGTGACCAAATCGAGGGTCTGCTGAATGACGCACGGGAGCTGCGCCAGGGCGGCTATCTGAGCCCTCATTTGGGCTAACTGCTGCTCTAATGTCGCATTAGGATCTGAGGGAGAAACAATATTGTACGTTAATAGCGGAAGTGGGGTTATGATAAATCATCAGACTATGATGAAGCACTTATCAGGTTAATATGAATCATTTATAAAGGACCACACAACGCTTATGCGTTCATTACTGACCAACATGTCTTTTTTATTATACCTCCACGTCAGGTCTCTTACGATATAGGCATGCAGCACCGACCGCGATTTTTTACAGACCTGACTTACATATTCATGTGCTCTCAGAAGTTATAAAGATTTATTCTGCAAGGTATCTGGTGTATTTAAAGGCTTTCATTCTTGCGAAGTAATTAAATATATTTTTCACTCACCGACCATCTTCTGAACGCTTTGCAATAGCTGCTCTGCCAGCCTCTCGCCCTCCATCTCTTCTACTATCTGTACTGTTTCGTTTACCGCTTGATCTATGTCCAAGGTCTCCGGTGCCTCCGGGATCTCTTCTTCAGGTGGTGACAACGATACTTCTGGGACTGGTGGCAGTTGGACTGGCGGCTGAATTGATTGTATTTGAACTGGTGGTGGTGGCAGTGGAATTCCTAAAAAGCGTACATCTAATATATTGATTAGATTTAAAAAGCCGCACTTCGCAAGGCTGGTAGACTATTGCCACAAGCCTTTTATTGTGAAGGAATATCCGTTCAACAGTGGAATAGTGTACAAAGTATTAAAAAACAAATGTTAATCCATTTCACGGCCATTGCACTTTCAGAGTTGAGAAGCAAGGAAAGAAATATACTCTCAGCACTTTCTTTAAAAAAAAAAACTTTGTTTATTTGCTGTAGTTCCGGTCAAGTATCTGAGGCACGCGAGTGGAAACGACAAAGTGCAAATTACTATCTAATTAAACCAAAATATCGTATTGAACGCCTATAAGTCTGATGAACCGTTCGCAAATCTGCCATTACAAACGTCAATAGGTAACGATGACTACTGCTTAGGTCGACTTTTTGTCTCTTTGTCAGCTTATGTTAATAAAACTGTCTGGTTATGGATTCCATCAATCCAATAATGACATAAGTAAGAATGATACCTGTATCTTCGAGATCAGGAACCTCACTCTCTGGCATAGGATCGACGGCTTCCAAAAACTCAGGACTCTCCTCGGGAATGAGTATAGGCTCTTCGGGTTCTACTGGGGGAGCGCCAGGAACTAGCTCCGGCTGAGGCTGTTCCCAGGGCAATGGACCTGTATCGAAATCCTGGAGAACAAGTACGTTCTTTAATACTTCTTGCTTTTTGCTTTTTGCAGTACGCAAATTGCATTTTCCAATCAGTTGAAGGAAAATGACTTTCGACAATCCTATCATATGCTGGTACGTACAAGCTTGGAACTCGAATTTTAATCGAAACTTCTGTCCAATGAAAGGATTAACAGAATGAATTGCAGGTCGTGTGTTGGCTAAATGCTTGGCCAGGGTGTAGGGTGGTTGCACTTACTTCCGGTTTGTAATCTGGAGCGACTTTAGGTTTCGGTTGTTTGACGATCTTTACTTTGTACGGCTCCTGAAATTCATAGAGAGCAAACTTAAAAATATTAGCTTAAAATTCGTTTACGATTTATCGATATCTTTGATCTCAACAGTTAGTTCAAACAATTATTCTATGTGTGGGTATATATGTTTCCTTAGATGGATATTCGTTTCTTTAGATAATGTGTGTACCTATGTATTGCCATAACGCATGGTTTCTTTAGTTTCCATTTATCAATTTTTCCTTTATTGAAATTCTGATGACTAGATTTTTGGAAATAAATAATCACCTTTAATAATACTAGCGATTACGTTTAACTTGTTTTACTGGACAATGATAATATTTTCTTCTAGTTCACAAGTTCTGTGTGGGTAAAACAAAAATTGAAATGTGCAGCCGCCACTGCTACCGTTATTTCTTTTGGGCTCAATTCTCACTACAACAAAGTCGAAGCGACGCATCACTTAGATATTTTTAATAGCGCGTTGAAATCTACCTCTATTAAGGAACGTGCAAACTTGTATCCTATATTTTTTTAAAACATCTGTATTTAAAAATAAAAACGAAGCTGCAAAAAGGGCAAAATCCAATGACAGCATTCGATTCATCATTTAAAACAATAAAGTCGTACGATTGTTTTAGACGGCCAAGATTATAATATTTATAATGCCAAGATATCTGTATAATGTAATTATAGTCTGTAAACATGTTATATCACATTGTAAGTGTCTACATACAATATCGTTGTGGGCGTATAATACTTTACTATTTGAGTAATGGTCTTTAATTTAATCTTTATTTACCTTTGATATATTTTAAACAGTTTTCACTAATCCAAGGCACATTATCGATTTTTAATCGATCGATTTCGATTAAGTTTTTATTTAATCAAAATATTGTCTTGTATTGTATTATACAAATGGATTTCAATGTCATAATCTAGACGTGGGCAAATGTGAGATAACACTGCATAAAAATAAGATAATACTAGATGTAATGGCCATATGTGAAGATTGGGATATCTAGATTCTATTATTATTCTTATAAAACCGCCTTGTAACCTTCAAACCTAGGTAGCGGTCGAAATTACAATGGATTCACACGAGTATAATAACAAAACGGAGTATTTAAGTAACTCTTAAAGATATGACTGCCACTGGTTATATTTCAAGATTGTTTCTGAACTTTAAGAAGTCTCAATTTGATCTCGCTTGATACTATTATAAAATAATCATCAAACCTTATCAAAAGAGTCAAGGGTTGCTTAAAAATAGGCATTTGCATAGTTAGTCAGTACATTGTTTATTTACCAAGCAATACTGGAACAAGCTACTCCAATAACGTCTCTATCAATACACAGAAAGCTTAACAGCCATAACTATCCCTTGATATATACATATATAGACTAGTAAATTCACTCCGCTTTTCCCCACTTAATCGTAATTTCCTGAAATCTACCCGATCAACCTTTTGTACTAATAGCACATTTCATTTGTTTTATAAATCTCCCAAAATATCACTTGATTTGGTAACGGGCAACATTTATGTCACAAGCACTTACCCCACAACCACGCACAGAGAGAAACGAAAAATCACTAAAATAAAAAAGCAATCTATTTTAATTCATCGATACAATGCCAAAGTATCAGATATTATGTTGATGGGTCGCTGCCAATGTCTTGAATAATGATGCTAATGGATATATTTATTTCAATCAG
>DWDT01005904.1:0-10070 GCA_018245595.1 Microceris scylla
GAATTAGGCTAGCATATAATTTAATTTACCTGTATAATATAGCATTTAATTTAATTAGATTTAAAGCATAATATATCTTAAAATACAGCTAATATTTTTATTTTTAGCGTACTTTTCTAGTCTATTTTAGAACTTTCCAGAACTAGAGAAGATAAACACTGTATTCTAAATTTTGTCTTTTTTAAACGTATTAAGGCGATCTAATTGTATTCGAGAAAAATTACAGAGATTTCACTACTATACTTTGACATAATATTTAATTACAGAAAAAATTATGACAAGGTATTTTGAAATAACATTTCTATTATTGGAATGACAGAATTTATGTCCATATTTTTTTTAGGTATATTATTGTTATACTGTAAGTACCTGTTGTCGTAACGGCGACTCTTTTTATACTATGTTACTAGACAGCAGAACGAATATTATTACTGTATGGTCTTAAAAACTGTAGCAGATACAGATAGTACACGATCATATTAACCATACTTACGTAGGTGCTCCGAGACGTTAATTAATGAAAATTGAAATACTTTAACCATGACGTAGCTGTCAATACCTTTACACATGTACCCAACTGAGTTACATATCTAACACCGAACGGCAGCGAGTGGTATCTAATTAATAATAATTAACATATATATAAAATATGAAATTTAATTAATTAAAAACGCCAAATACGCACGTCAGTATCCACGTAACGGTTCTCGTAGCAATAAACATACTTTAAAAATATGCCCGGCCGAACGACGTAAATGATATATTGGATATTCGAATATGGAATGAATTTTATGTTTATTGTAAGTTATACGTAAAAATATTTTATGAGACATGAATTCTTAAATCTTGATCGCTGGCCGGCACCGGGGCAGCGTGGCCAGTTAGAGTTGTGTGTATGTTGTCATGAAATTTTGTTCTTCTTAAAAATGCTATTTATTCTACATAAATGCGACTCATAATAAATATAAATTAACTAAACTACTGTCTGAAGTAAATATATTATAATACTTAAGTAGGTATATCATATAGAGAGCATCCGAAAAAGGTAGTTTCGGTTATAAAATGTTTCTACATACTTAAATCTTCGTAATAAGTTATTAATTAACTTAATTTATGAACAACAAATCTTTAACCTTTTATAAAAATATTTTTGGAACTGTTGAACATAATATTGTGTCAATGGTCACTCTGTTCATCGATATCTGTTCATCATCAACCCTTTTGTCATCTCACAGCCAAACACGACGTTCCTCTCGGAATGCAAAGGATTGAGGTCATAATCTGTCACGCAGGCCAAAGACGTTGACACACTTCACACATCTTGAAGAACGTTGTGAAGAACTTAAAAGTATAGAGATTTTCTGATAATGTTTTCGTTTACAGATTATGACAATGAACAGATTATGACAATTATTAGTATTGAAATGCCATCATGCCAGGTCGCATACAGGGTAAAGAGAGAGAGCCAGATATCACCTTAAAAACCTAACGCGCTTCTTCTACATTCAATACGATTTATTACGAATTATAATTACCATTGTAACCGGAAATGATTATAAAAATGTATCACAAAAGTCCACCAGTAACACCCTCAGTGCCTGATATACGAAGGTTCGGTTATTCCAGCTCACGTCCGCGCGCCGCCGGATTGAAGTCACGCCGCACTTAGCTCTTGAATCATGGAACTTAACCGAGTATCATTAAACGAAATACAGGAAAGGCATTAACGTGAACTTCATCAGTGCGGTCGCCGATATCTCTGCGGTTAGTGCGGTCGCAGCGCCGACAAAGGAAGGGATTCGATTCCTGTATCATTACGAATGCTGAGCCATCAACGTTAAAAAATAATAGCCGCGCGGATCATTAAAATCCGCCATTAGAGTTTCACGCTGCGTAAACATATGCATTCGGTACAGGGTGTACAAACAACTAAGGTCTCGAAACGCCTTTCTATATTCATCTTGAATAAAACTTATCTTTTAGCGTAACAAAAAAAACGTATCATCACGCCTGTAATCTCCGAAGAGGTAGCCAAAGGAGTGTATACTCCCACGACTGGCCGGTTATGTTTACGTCCCTTGGAATAGGTGGTGAGCCTGCTTCCGTACACTAAGCACAGATCCAGGTTCCGAGTCACTACTAGAAATTCTAAATTCAAAAAATCTAATAGCACCCGACCCGGGATTTGAACTCAGGACCTCCCGATCCGCAGGCGCGTTTGCAACCATTCGACCAACGAGGTAGTTTATTTACGGGTCTTTTAACGTAATATAATGTATTTCCCCGAATGGATAAGCGAGAACTGTAACACATTCCCACGTTTCACCAGTTACGTTATACGTTCCGTTATGGAATTGGCATCCAACCTAATGCCGTAGATAGGACAGAAATACAGACTCCTAGTAGTAACCAGGAATGTTAAGTAAGAAAAATCCAACAATACTCGACCGGGGAATCAAACCCAGGATCTCTCGTATGGCCGCCGCGTTTGACTCTATTAACGAGGCAGTCAGCCACACTTTATGAGAGATTACCTCATGCATAGTTGTACCCGTTATTCCATTAATGTTACATTATTTATATCCGGCGTCTATTATTATGGTGGAATTATTAATGTATGAATGAGTAACTTCTATATAAAACAATAAACTCCCACTGGCCCGGTGGGATGACGTTCTGCGAAAGGCTGCAGGCAGATGCTGGATGTGGCAAGCCGAGAACAGGGCGCGATGACGCTCATTGGTGGAGGCCTATGTCGAGCAGTGGACTGAATATTTCACTACTAATTAATATGTTTCAACATTATTTTCGTATCCAAATATCGATATCGATTTGGACATAAAAATATGTTAAGACTGTTATATTGTCGATGACAATGCCCAAGTTTTTATATTTTCACTGCCTAACTAACCAGAAAAAATATATTGAACTTATTAATTCCTCCTTTAATTATAATCTATTTTTAGATTGTTTCTTTTGCGTTTAAGAATCTTTAGATTGCAAGATTTCTTGGCTCACGTATTTCCAAACATAGATATATTACAGCAGCAGGTCCGTGCCTCGGCTAATTCCAGGATCGCGCGTCTCTACATTCTTGCGCGTCTAATAACTAATTAAGTCCATGCCCACCCTCCCGAGCGCGGGACTGCACTTGCCTATGCTGCAAAATAGTTCATTATAAGTTACGGATAAAGTCATCCAGAACATTTCTATAAAGTAGTACTAGAAGATTTCTCGTACTAACTTTATTTCAATGTAGTAAAAACGACCCTCTTATTATCTTTTATATTAGTACAATACACTTCGACATATACACAATACCAAAAAGCTCACATAGAACTATCTGATTGTTTATTAAATACCCTTCACCATAACAAAATCAAAAAATATTCTCAGCTGAACACAAAATTATTAGTTTGACTTTAAATGGTAATAAATTCGTTGAAAAAGGCACGTATTCTGTGATCAAAGCAAAACATTTTGTTTTCATTATAGTTCATAAAAGCTATTGAACAAACCGCGGCATTCGATTTTAGATAATTTGTGAATTCTTGCAACAGTGTACATAGCGAATTTAAGGACGCAGACAACATCTTTACATCGGCACTAATATCCCGGATACATTATGCCTCGCTCGGCGGTTGTATTTGTCATATGCCAAGTTATTGAACAATGCTTGTGACAAATGCAAAATAATTTTATTGCGAATGCGGCTCTGTGAGGCATCGTGGTAAGGTTCGTATCGCGATTGTTATTATAAACTTTATGCCTCGAACGATTACAGTGGCCTCCTTCGGAATCCGAACGGAATAATGTAATTTTCGAAGCTTTAACTTTGTTTTTTTCTTTTCGAGCAACGCGCAATCGCCGTCCGACCGGTAAATTGAGAGCCTCCGCGGCCCATACGGTTCGCGTTTTACTTTCGGGATTTTTAACTGCCCCGGCTCAAAACACTGGCCAGCTATAAAATACACGCTCCCTACCCCGCCCACACTGGCTGGTGTTCCATCCGACAAATAAAAGAGAACTCTTAATCCGCGATAATGTTCATCGTAATAACAGTCTGAATATAATTAAATGAAAGAAGAAACAAATTTGATGCGATAGCAGTCATTAAGTTTTAAATTAGTTTGAACGAGAACATTGATTGATACTGGTGAAGTGCAGACGTACTGGTATATTTTCGTAACAAAACTTTCATTGGCAAAGTTTTATCATTAAATTGACACACTTCACATGTAATGGGAAATGTATTAATTATTTCATTCAATTATAAGCAGTAGTTATAAATGGCCACCGCCATCCATTTCCTACCAACTGCACATTTCCTACCAACATCAATTATTTATTTATTCTGTAAAGGCCATTTATTGTTATTTGTAAATATCACTTTAATTTCTTAGGCACCAGATTTGTAATAATGGTAAAATTAATAGTCATTGTTAATATTTTTTATCCTAATGTGTCTCCTTTTCGGAAAGCTCCGTTCAAATCAAAGCAAAAAATTTTCAAATTATAGCATCGTGGTAATAACAATAGTTATAGGTAACGGTGGCATTGCCGTGAACTAACAGTAAACCTACCTGCTTGTTCTACTACCTATAATAAATATGTATGTATGAAATTAATCTAATTTTTTACGCTCAAATTTACCACTGCCCAAGGAATTTACGTAATAGGCTGGTTAAGATAAAATACGTAAGATACTAAATAACACCAAATTAATGCTGTTATGGTCGAAGAAAATCGTTGGTATTATGTTAAATAAAAATAAAGATCTCAATAAGATTACGAGCGTCGTATTATCTTGCGTCAATATTTCGTAATAATTTACGTAAAGAAAAAACGGTAGCATGCTACGCAATTCGCCTCTTGGCTATCATTTTGACAGCAAAAACAACATGGCGGCGGCTGATTGCGCGCGAAACCGATCGTCACGAGCGCATTCTGCTCGCACCGTACGCGTGCCGGAACAAAAACTATGATATGAAAGTAATTTTCTCTGGGACATCACATTAACCGTACAGCGAGTTACTTAGCCTGTAGCGATAGGAGCGTTGAACAGGAATTTTTGTTTCGTTCCTGGATGGAACGCAGTAACATTTCAGTATGCACTGTAAAAACCATACAATATACGGAAGAGTACATTTTTTGGCATTTGTATAGGTATTGCTGCTTAATAGAGTCTCACAGAGCATGATTTAATCCAACAATTGATTAAACTTAAAAATAAATGAAATTCAAAGAAGTATTATAAGGGAATAACATTATTTCATAAAATCTAAATTAAAAATATTCAAATCGGAGCGCCCTAATAAAAATACAGGTAGAGACTATCTTCAGAAAAAGACCGTATATGAAGGTTAACAAGATTGTAGTCGATAGAAATTCTCGTCTCTGCCTATCACCAGTAGAAATAGGCGTAAGAATACTTGAAGAAATGAGTATGATGATAAAATTTGCAATTTAAACGTACCTAGTTAGAGAATAACTTGGCAGCAACTAATGTATGTAATTATAAGAAATATAAAATACCCGCAAACGCTGCGCGTAGGCAGAGCTTCATAGCGACTATAACATAACATAGGAATTTACCTCGTATTATTGGTCATAGTAACAATATGGTAATATTTGTTCCCTAAAATAGAAAACAATGGAAAATTACCATGCACAGTGATCGGGGCTGATGATCGTACTCGTTATTATACAGCATTGAATTCTTTATTGAGTAATTTCCCGTATTTAGGATTATGGTCAACTTGAATAGAACCTAAAGACACGTCCGAAGATATTGTCTTACGGGGATATTAAAACCAGAAATAGCATTTAGAAACAGTTGGAACCGAATACAATTTATGGTGTACTCGTAGGAAATGTAATTCTGAAACTGATTTTGTCGAGTTATATAATTTAGAATACATTACATTACAACTACGCGATCATAAATAACAGCGGCATTGGAATATTTAGACGGTAGGATGGCAACATTTTATCTCGTATTTTATTGCACTGCTCCAGAATATTCTTAGGAATATAATGTATGACAATAACATTATCTTTTTATTGGGTTACTTTCATATAAAATTTATAATGTAACAGAAATATCTATAACTCACAAATCCGTATTACACCATGTGAATTGATTGCTTAATTGTTTCCGAGAACAAATAATCACCACGATTTAATTATTTTTACAACGATGGTCCAATATATTGGTGGATAGCAACATTTTTGGGTCAATGAATTTGTCTCGGGTCATAAGTCATACAGTCATCATTGGCACGGCCAGACCAATCCGAGTAGCCCACGGAGCGGTGCGGCGTAACTCACGAAAAGGTAATTGTCGAGGAATGCCAACAATCCGCCACATTCACGTACGATTTCGCAACAATAAACCAATGAAACATAAAGCACTTAAGTTTAACACATCCATATAAGAGTAAACTGTATTCCATACTCGGTCGGCTTACACACATAAGTATGGAAGTCGTGATGGGACCGCGCCTTCGGGCTAAACGAACAGATGCGCGGAAGTTAAAAACATAAATTTTTAACTTTACACACATATATTTAAGTGACGACTTACACACTTCATATAGTTTAGGCCTTTATTTATTTAGAAAAGTACCTATAAAAAATTACACTGCAAAAATAATTTAATCATGATTTCCGTTATAATAATGAAAAATGTTTTCTTATCATAATTATTACATGATCACGCTAGGTCCGTTACGAAGTAGCCAGAACCCATCGAGTGACAAATATCATCATCCATACAAATGTGACGTGCTTCTTCTACATTCAGCACTCTTCATACCGGAGTATGGACAATGTTTATTTTTTTTTTCAAAAACAATCTCCCAAAACAATTATCTATCACGTGTATCTAATGCTACGTACAAATGTATTACAAAAATTGCTTGGACCGTAACTTATTGCATGTTCAAACCGATTCCCATAAAATTTATGTACGTGGTGTGGTACGGCTCACCTTTTAACTAAACCATCAAAAATTATATAAATCCGGTCCCAAATCATTGTGTGATTTGTCTCGGAACCCACACACGTTAATTGTTTTATACTCGCCAGGCAAGAATCGTAATTATCCCAACGCATACAATAAGAAAATAGGCGGGAAAAAAATAGACAAAGGGTGACCGACGACGCCTTTTTTTCTTTTTATTTTAACCCACAGCCCGTACCTGGCGGCGTCGAGATCCAATATACATTGCCTTTCATTTTTTTTATTTGCCCTTTTTTCCTATCCCCCAAAATAACAGCTCGGATCGCCTAGCCGCGTTTAGTTGGCTTTTGTACAGCTACGATAAACTATGAGGCTATTTCTATGAATGAAAATAACACGATACTTATATTTATCGCATCCGTCAGCACCGTAGGTACAGCACGATGTTAACAACGTGATGTGAATAACAAATCACGTTCTTCATACAAGATTATAATTTGAAGTCAAGTTTTCGAAATATTCTCATAACTGAAATCCATTATAGATAACAGATAACCTTTTCGCGTTGTTCACAAAAAGTTCCCCACAGAATACCTTAATTTATTATTTAATAAGCGTCGTTGGACAGATCGAGACACCGTAAAGAAACTTTTCAAGGTGAATGGAGGGTTTTGGAGAGAAATAATTATCCGATACGTTGCCCAATTCGATTATCAGGCGCCTCTTTAAACGAAATTTTAATAAAGCGCGTAAGGGCCGTTTTCGTCGCTCGTTTTTCAAGATTGCTGAAACAATCGACAATCATTACGGGCGAACACACTCACATCAGTCTCGTTGCCATGTGACCCACGATTTTAACAAACAGGTTCAGCGGTGAACTTTTAAAATAAGAGAACAATCGAAGTTGCGTCTCATTAGTGGCCAAGTAAGACTACGAAGATACTTTTTATCATCTCAATGGACAAACATGAAACGTTCATTCAAATGTATTAAAATAAAGTTTTATATAACACGTCCGTGTCCAATCCAAAACTTTGACTTAACTGTGTCTAAATAATCTCAAAGAAACAATAAGGGCCATAGGTGAAAAAGGACGCCGTCACGTCGAGAACTTGAGAAACATTCTACAACCATGAATATCGGTATCTACGCGGCATTATCTCCACAATGTAATACATTACATGTATAGTATAATTCAAATTTCGTGTGAACACTTATGACGTGAGGTGCACTCAATGTATATTGCGCAGGAATAAAAATCGTTGGAACGTTTGATGGTAAAGTTGGGGAATGCGGTTCGTGAGAAAAAAATCCTCCCGCTTCCGATGCGCTCCGCTAGATAGCGCAGGTGGTGAGCGCGCTGTCGACTCAAAAGAATAGTTTCTTTATTTTTAGGGTTCTCGAATGAAAAAACTCATTATGTAAAATTTGTTGCTACGTCTACTAGTGTATGAAATGTAGTCTCTGCTCTCCGCACCGTTCTTGTGGGCGTTTTTTCAAAATGTAAACAGATAATAAAAAGTTGTTTTAGTAAACTGAGATCTTTTGCGTTATTGTCTATGAACAATGTGTGCGTATGGCTGTTTACATTAAAAATACCTTAACTAATGGACGGATACACCCGCGCAGGATACGAGCACAGAACATACATCAGTTGATAGTCGACGGGGAAGAATTCTATCAAACAGTTTTTTGAAATATTTTGTCATTCGTTTTATTTAGTTTTTAAACATACTTTTTATCAATATCTATAGACATAAGTACTAGTTACCAACATGTTTTAGTAAATATAATTACCATTTACTCTTTACTGTATAAAAATACTTATTATTAGAATCATGCAATATGCAAGCCTTTTACAAATTGTTGAAACTTGATGTTGATTGAGCGAATTTAAAGTATTTCACATAATATTAGTCAGGATGCCGGCTTTGGCAAATACAGAAAATCATCGAACACAAATATGTGATATAATACGTTAAAAATATCTTTGCATACTTAAACATTGGTAATATATATTATATATTTTTTGTTACCAATAGTTTAAATACCAAGAAAAGCATTACAAGCTATTAAGATGATCCAATCGTGAATTTTTGTGTTCAGAAAATATTTAAATTACGTTGTTAATTAATTGATTTATGTTAAGATTGAAATACAAGATAAAGAAAAGAAGTTGCAGGTCTACAAGATCATTACAATTATAGATAAAACATGTTAGATTCCGAACATTTTATACATCCTTCTATAAATACTTAATACTTTTAAAACTATAAGTTTTCTAATTCGAAATATTTCACGCACAGCTTTATGAATAGTTGAACCCTATCAAAAAGCGTCTGAGGATTTAATGTTAATCTAAATCTACAATCGTTTCTTATACGCAACTCATTGTATCGCTCAAAATGTAAACGAGTATTAAATTAGTTGAGAAATACAAAATATAATGAACCCCTGTCAGCCGCGCGCTGCGCCCGACTGTTTTTTCAACTGTTGGAATTCAGTAGCACGTTGACATTCTGTTTTTATTGCCTACTTATTATTAAGCACGGCGTGATATCCTTTATCCTTTTGTTATAAGGACACTCATAATTTTGATCTGTAAATATTTATTAAGGTGTATCCACACCTTTGGTGATAAGTTTCCCTGGTAACGCGGTGTGAAGTTATCTCATTGTTTTTATTTTTTTAAATTTGGAACCTTATAATGAAATTAAAATTCATAATGCGTAAAATAATTCAATTCGACGTGTGAATGTAATTTTATTTTTATTGTTATAATAACATTGAAATATAGCCTGACAACAGCGTACGGTTTTTTGGTATTTTTAATTACAATTATCATTATTATGGTATCGCAGCCTTTACAAAATAGACGAAAAACACGTCTCATGCCGTTTCGAGCAAGAATATGTAATTAACTCTAACAAAATAGGCAATAGGTTTGAGGACTTGGAGCTGTGCTGAAGCTTATAACCTGGTGGACTTCATGCATACTAATAGGAGAATCTTTGTTTCACATATGCTATTCGCATCCAAAGAAAACGCCGACCACAAGTATACAATGTGTCCAAACCAAAAACGTTGTTCAGAGCTATTATTAATA
>DWDT01005905.1:0-10070 GCA_018245595.1 Microceris scylla
ATACATTGTTGATTTAATATAGATCTATATGGTCCTTTACAGCACTAGATTTAAATGAATATTTTCGAAGATATTATCGATTTAAAATAGCGGAACGTAGTGCTTGCGGCGGTACTGGCCGCCCGGGGGGCGGCAGCGTGCCCACGTTCAGTTTTTCTGTAGTGTATTTAGTATCAGCATTGAATCCGTGCAAAGCCGGGGCGGGTCGCTAGTTTGTTTATAAAAGTCATGATCAATGAAAACTCCTACACGATATATAACATATTCGAAATATAACATTATATATATTTTTATATTATATTATAAAAAGCAGCGAGATATTCTACTTAACACTACTATTAGTATTAAGTAATAATATAAAGTGTACTTAATATTATTAGTAATAGTAATTTTGTAAAAAGTAACAAACCGATTTTGACATACCAATTACGCAATTGACATATCAATTACAAAAACAGATTTTGGTAATTACTTAATGCGAAAACGCATTAAAATCGATTATAAAAGTGATTAAAGCCGGCGAACGAAGAACAATACGTTTGTTTTAACGGTGAAAGTAATTGTAATATTAAGATAAATGAGTATTTCTCCATCATAAGCTTATGTTAAATAATATGGTCAAATACATAGATCAATACATTTTTACAGAAAAGTATGAGTAAGCAAAATCGTATCATCGTAGGAAAAAAATCGTCGTAGGAAACACCACGATGTCCTAGGAGAGTAACGGTACATTACAGATTAGTCATTTAACGCAATAAACTGAAATATAAGAAACAAGAAATATAACAAAATTTACCTATCGACTATTAAACAACATTGATAAGAATATGCAGTAGCCGTACTTTATTGGCGAATTAGTTACACACTACCAATACAATTCAACAAATAAGGATTTTACTGCTATGTAGCAGTTCATATGTACGAAACTACCCTCTAAATGGTTTTGAAATTCATTTTTAAAACTTCACAGATATCACACATGGAAAAAATTTAAATTATTTTTTAACTAAGCAAATAAAAACGTCATTTTCCCTCAATAACGACTATTCGATTGGACTAATATAGAAATTTATAATACCAGAGGCCATGAATATGTCCCTTTACGGCCCTTCATAAAGAAACGCCACGACTTCCGCAGGGAGCCGTTCTCGCACCGATATTATTGCCGTGTAATAAACAACCGCTTACATCGCAGGATAAACGATTATTATTCTTAATAAAGGGGTGAGGCAAAAGTATGCCAAATATCTCTCTCTATCTTTAAAGACCTCACGTGTTTCTTCTATCTCAGAGACTTGATTGAAACGTAACTAATATACTTATTTTGAATTGAGCTAACAATATTACATTTCAAAGCGATATCAGATATCTTATTTGCTATCGCGTTTTCTGGTCGAAAATATTGTCACCTTGAAATTGGTGTCGTATAATTCATAAATAGCAAACAAAAGAGAGTGTACGGCCTTCATTTGAAAATAATGAAATAATTATTACATTGTAAACCAATATTGGGTAGATAAAGTGATTTAAACCGAACGACATGAATATGCAATGCCATAAAGACTCCGCGCAACTTCCTACGAAAGAAGATTCACTCCGGTGCGCTACAGCCGTATAATTCACAGACATTAAAGCAGGTAACAAAGGAAGGGGGTGTGTATTTACAATGGGAAAGCGGAAATCCGAGGAGGCATAACTCTCCCAATGGGACATGTGGCCATTATGTACGTTTGAACAAATAGATCGCTATAAACATTACGGAAAGTATTTACATGTAGAAAATAATAGTCGGAAATAACAAGCCGTGTTTGTTCATTATCATCAGCATCAACAGGACTATTTTAAACTTCCACTGTCGGACACAAGTCTTCTCAAAGAGTTTGGTATTTACCAACGTGCTGTGCTCTGGTACATAAGCCCTTCGGGTACTAACTGTTGCTTTACTACCATTGTGAAACTAAATAAGTTTACAAAACCGGATATGCGTTTCCTGATAACTTTATTATTCGTTTCACCTAAACTTACAAAATTAAACAAAGATTTAATTATTAGCTGATGAATTAAACCTTTATACCTTTATATACAACACCACCCTTACTATTTTAAAAACCACAAAAAAGTCATAAATGATAGGATAAATTAGATCAAAATTTATTCAAAATCCAGCATATTATGTTTCCACAACTATGTATATAAACAAACAATGTTTTGTGTATAAACAAAAAATTTAACAAAAATAAACCGTCAAAAAAATATATTAAAAAGTAATAAATAATTAAGTAATTTTGTTTTTACACCTGTCAGTTAGGACAATATAATGTACAATTAACCACAGCTGAAGTAACAAAGAAAAAGCTTGGAGTTTATTTGCATGGAAACGCCGTAAGGAAGTCCAAATGAATGGACGTCCCGCTAGCGAAAGAGAACAAATATAAATCACAAAATTCACGAAAAACATTTGAAACGTTATTATTTGTAAAAGAAAATATCCGAACAAACAACTTGTCAGTTCAGAACGTTTCGCCTTGACGGCAATTTCAAGAAATTAACTTGTGTTGTTCGAAACAAACGCGGCCCATAATTTATAACACCAACAAACTCGTATTATTAGAATTACCCATTATGAAAGCTGACTTTGTTTTTCACGTAATGTTTTCTGTACAAACATTATTGATCATCGAAAAGCGTAACATTGCCACACTAGGCACATAAAGCGCGAATCTAAGAAGATTTCACCGTACTGTTGTTGACCGTGCAACTTAGGGAGTTGTGTAATCCGACAATTTGCCGTTTCTAACTCGCAAACACAACAAAACAAGCCGAACATATTCCCGGAGCTGAAAGGAAGTTCACTGCAAAAGGCAACTAGCTGCGGCGAAACCTTATATTGTTCAATTTATGACATGTACGTACGCTGCGCTCCAGTTTCTGCGGTCATTCACGCTTATATCTCTGCTATATTTCGTCGGAAATAATAAGCCAATGTGTGCAGAGGATAACCAAGCAGAATCGATTCCAATGCTAAAGCTTTTTATATTACACCATTTGAAAATAGGCTTCCGTGCTAAAGATAACTTTAAATACACGTGACTGCTATGAATGATTTGTTCCCAGTATGTTAATAGAACCAAACAAAGGAAAAGTAGGGGGAAGGAAGGGAGGGGTAGGTGGAAATTTTGTGTCCTTTGATGAGTGTCATGTGTACGCAGATAAATGCAATTATAGTCATATAACTCTCAAATTGTTTCGCTTCGCAATTTGGCTCGGGGTAGCAATGAAGTGGGGATGGAATGTTCTAGATAAGTGTTTATAGGCCAATTAGTGGCAAGCGAAATGAGGCCTATCTGGGCCGTCGTAAACCTGGTAACATTTGAGATACGATCTCGCGCCAGATACCGTGTACTGTTTAATAAATCGTCGAATTGACCTTATGACAGCACGATAATTGCAATTTGATTTAAGTTATTGTCGAAACTTTATAGAACGCCGATATCCAGTACAACGATTATTAAGCAAATAGTCATCATGATTTGCATTTTTTAGACGATACTTAATTGCTATTTAAGTTGTGACTAATTACATCAAAACGATCGATCATATCTAAGTTTTATCTGGATATGCTCTATTAAAAGAATATTATTAGTAAACCATTATTCGACCCAACAATGACCTTAGTCTTGTCAACCTGATAGGAGACTCATTTTAACAGTGAAACCATAAAAAATAAATTATGATGATGATGATGTACATTCACGTGAATAACGGTAAAGTAAGTATGTACTTGCTTTCTATAAAAAAATAAGGAAATCCACTTCAAACTCTATAAATGCGACATACTGGTATGAGCTCTCCAACCATAAGCAAAACCATTAAGCTACAAAATATCAAATAGCCGAATAGCCAGTTGGAATCAGGTTAATTTAAAATCACATAAATATTAAACTCATACGAAATATTTTTTTCAAACGGTCATTTCTGTTCGCATTTGTACAGTTGGCCGAAATTAAAGTGACCTGTGCACGTGTGCGCTACCACATATCGCCTTTCACGAGTTATATCAATCGCATTAAACTGGGTCGCGGTAACTCGATACCCGGTCGATACCCCAACAGTGAACGGAATGTAATCGAAGCCCGTGCAAGTTATCCAGTTAACTAGCAACCCCCTCCCCCCATATGTCACGCCACGACAGATTAGGGTGCTATAATGTTTCAAATTCATCTTTCCCGGTTCATATAACCTGGAATTATTCAAGACAAGACTGAATAGGCACTTTCTAAGCGAGCGTGCTACGTCCTAGGCTTCATCACGATTTCCACCTGGTGATATTGCAGCCAAACGCGAGCCTATTTCTACATTTAAAAAAAATACACTTAGTGACATTGTATTCGTAAAAAACTATAAGAGAGAGGCTGATTACTTAAACACTATATGGAACGCAATCGAAGCCCGAAGCTGTACGAGGGTCTTCATCATCAGCTCCCGCCAATTGCAGTGACCTTGCGGCTTCTAGTCAGACTATACCAAAAAGCATACGTGTGTTAATTTATTAACTGGTGAAACGTGGGAGTGTTCCGCATTCCTCTGCCTACCTCTTCGGGGATTACAGGCGTGAAGTTACGTTTTTGTTAATTTATTACATATACAAGTAATCATGTGTATAAACTCACGAGACATTTAGTAGAATATGGTAGAAAAATAGTGCAAATAAAAATATTCTCATATTCTTCAAACTCTTATAATTTAAAGGTCAAAGTAGAAAATGACCAAGTAATCTTCTTTTGTTTTGATTGTTCTTTATTACTAAGTTCGATAGATCTAAGTTTAGCATTATAAGAATATGAAAGCGGATGTCGCTCAAATAGATAATCGACCACAAACCCCTTATTCAAACCCTACATAATTCACATCCGGTGTAACCATAACACACAACCACTAACTATTAATATAATTATTATTAGGGTAAATGTCTATTTGTGTCAATACATGAGAGATCACGTGGTGTAATACACGTTAAATCTCATTCAATCAGGTATGTACTGTCTGATAAATATATTGTTTAATAAGCAGTATAACCAATTAAAGCGACTGCCTCGCTGGTCGACTGGTCGCAAGCGTGACAATCGATCGAGAGGTTACGGATTCAACTCCCTGTCGGGTACTGTTGGATTTTTCTATCTTGAAACTTCTAGTAGAGGATCGGAGTCTGGATTTGTGCCTGGTGCATGACAATAGGGTCAACCTCCTGTTCTATGGGACGTCAAATATAAATGGTGAAATGTAGAAGTACTACACTCTGTAGGTACTTTGTACCTCCCCTTCGAAGAAATACAAACGTGATGTTATTTCTTATTACAAACGGAAATAGGTTTATAAAAGCCCCAAATGTAACCCCACAATAGGTACAAAAACAACAAAGAAAGTGAAGTTCACGAAACGGAATAAAAAAATAAGAAACAATTTCTCAAACTGCTAAGAAGCTCAGTAACGCTGAGAAGTATTTACAACAATACTCCATAATAACCGATGTACTTCGAGTTATTTATTCTTCTTTTAAATATCCATTTGTTTCCGGTTTTACAATTTCATACCCAGCGTGTTTGTTCGGTGAGTGTTATTAGCTTTTTTTATTTATAACCGTCCAGAAGTCCAACTTAATATTTATCTTCTGTACTGTCATATGTAAAAGATAATGGTTAAATATATTAAATATATCTACCTTTCGAACTGTCCTTCATCCAGGAAACCTATATTAGAGTAGCAATATAATTGATATAAAAATAGTTTCGAGGCTATTTTTAAATATTTTTTAAATTATCGAAACATCGCGAGTAGAACAGACCATGAGAAAAAAATGACAGTCAAACGCTGCGGGAAGTCAAAGGTCACACAGATAAGGTTTATTATTTAATTATATCGTCGTGTATCGCGACAACGTTTTCGTGACTCGCGTACAGATCGAATCTAAGGTAAGTAACACTTCCGTGTGACGATTGTGTTGTGTTTTGTTTTACGAATATAGACCAACACGTGTACATGAGTACACGACGCACGTTTTGGCATTATGTACATACATATGTATATACACATGTACATACATGCATACATATTTAATAATAATCTACATTGGCGCTACACATGTAACATATGTGGTAGACATTGGTGGTACATATGTATGTTAGGCAGCAAGTTGAAAATTTAAATTGATAAAAAACGCAACACGATGCTTGTAATACCCGAAGGGGTAGGCACAGTACAGTAATACGCTCTGACGTTTCATCTGCTATGTTTTACTCCCATAGATATTGGGGAGCCTACTGCCATGTACCAAGCATAGATCCAAACTGAGAGCGGCTACTAGTAATTTCTACCAAAAAATCTACGTTAGAACATAAAATAGTACCCGACCCGGAATTTGAATCCAAGACCTTTCGATGAGCAGTTGCGCTGTGTAACCACTCGACCAACGAGGGAGTCAAACTAGATGAATCCGCAGTCCCAATGGAAATTAACCGCCAAATACACATTTATTACACAACAAGAACCAACTATAACTACTGCATAACTACTAATAATCAAATAAGTTATCATCAACATCAGATATTCTACGTAAGACCTACAATAGACGAATATCTGGACCAAACGTACTTGTATAATTTAATAAACCATTAATTCAGTTTATAGCTATTCAATGGGACTTAAACGTAACTGATGAAACGTGGGAGTGCATTACGCTCCTCTGCATACCCCTTAGGGAATTATAGGCGTGAAGTTACGTTTACGTTTATTCAGTTATAGCTCATCTCGTAATTGTCAAACAAACAGCCGATATTCGGACTATTGTGAAACGCGTAATACACAGTATCTGTAGCGATAAAAGAATTATACTGAAATGCAATAATGTATATTGAGAATTGATAATAATTTTAATTTATTCAGATACACAGCTAATTAACTGCGGGTCATATGTGACAGTTTGGCAGGTGCGATGTTTTAATTAGGTACGTAACAATATTAGGATTCATTTCCGTCTACTTATGTTTAGTTACATGGGAGAGTACTACACTCTTTTGCCTACCCCTTCGGAGATTACAGGTGTCGTGTTACTTTTTTTTTACTTAAGTTACATGTCAAACTTTAGGCTCAATATAAATATTTTAATTCTATAGTCAAACAAATCGTGTATTCGTCGTATGTCGCACGTTGGAGGTAGACATCAAAAGAAACTGAAGGCAATACCTTTGTATAGTAACCGTAGACTACCGGATGGCAGTAGCCCGGTTATCCGTGAAAAATAAAGCCTCTCCAGTGTATCAGCTACGTAGCTGAGAGCAGTCCGGCCGAGTTGCACCTCAATCGATCTTGCGCTAGTTGAGACCGGTGGAGGAGTAAATAATTAACACTCACAAACTATGAGTGTAAATGCAATAAAAAATCCAAACCGACTACCGTCTGCGCCGATGTTCTTATGAAAATATACTTAGTCGCAAAAAATAATAGGTTTTACTGAGTAGGTACTATATTTTAATACATTTATCCTCTTAAATTGACCTCTAATAGTTACAAAGTAAACATTAATATTGTTATCAAAATAGGTATAAAAACTAAAATACTTAGGTACTTACATAATTAAAAATAATTGTTGTATAAAATATTGTAGGTGTATTTATATTAAAAGCGGTTTATATTACAAAATAAAGAAGCTATCTCTACATATAATAAAACTGCAACTGATCTCTGTCTGTACATCGCAAATATGTGTTTGTCTGGATGTTTGTGCACGCTAATCTCAGAAACGGCTAATCCGATTTGAATGCAGTTTTCAGGATTATGTTCTGATGGGCTTCACTTAACATTTAGTGATTTTTTTTTCATTTAAATCGGTAAACAAATAAAGAAGTTATGTCAATTTATGTCAATCATCACGTATAGGTTAGGTTAGGTTAGCCCGTACGTAATTGCGAGCACAGCGAGTAGAGAATAAGAAGAGATTTAAAAAGAAACAAAATTAGTAGAATAGAAGATATATAAGGCCTTTGTTATGCGACGTCTAAAATATAACTTTCAAATCGGAACTGGAACATTATACTATCTATCTAAAGCATTATACTACGAGTATCTAAATAAAGTAGGTAGGGAAGTGTAGTACATTCCACGTTTCACGAGTTACCTTTTTTCCCCGTTCCATAGATTCACCATGTGTTAAACCTAAAAATCCAACACTGCTCAACTCGACAATCGAACCCAGGACCTCTCGATTAGCAGTCGCAATTGCAATCACTCGATCAACAAGACAGTACTGGGCAGAATCATTAGTGATAAACTTTTATTACGGTCATTAACATTTTCTTGAAATACTGTTTTATTTAACAGTGCAAGAACTTTAAATAGACTATCCACTTTGTGAAGAGTGACAAGAGAATCCACTGTGACAAAGCTACGTTGCACTGGACAGCTAGTTCTTAGTCGAACGATACAGGAGTGATACTTAAGCTTTAATATTCGTGGCTGTGATAGTCAGTCCTACAGGGACAAACGCTGGACACATTTCATCTCAGTTCTCAAAGAGATTATACATATGCATGTACATACAGCTATGACACGTTTTACACGAAACCTTTACTTGGATAAAGTGAGATTATTAACCATGTGTTATACAGGTAAGAAGCGGACTTAACAGTTGCTATTTCATATCTACTTTACAGCTTGCAAGTTCCTACAGTCTACTGGATGAACTTTGAACTAAAATACTGGCCACATTATATAAAGTTACAAGTGACACATTTTTAAAGCGTCGGATTACACGGACGTGAGCTGCGGAGTTGTAAGGGAGATAAATCTCGCCACTTTAGCTGCATTACTCTGGTAAAGTCTCATTACGGCCGCTTGCAGAAAATTTATAGTGTTTGTTTTTTTTTTAAAGTCGCACGTTAGAAAGCGTCTAGGATATGAGATCGCCAGTGAGAAGATTGTAACTGCCAGTAATTTATTGTACTTCTTGACTTGGTGATAACAGAGTAAAATTGGATGTGACTTATACGTTAGTTACGTGTATCTTATGATATATTGTTTTTTTATTGGACCATAAATAATAGAAAATCTTGCGAGCTTCGAAAAATATAAACGTACATTTGGCCTTTAAGAGGCAATAAAAAAGAATCAGTGAATTATAGACGTTGGCTGTGAAATAGTTATTCCATTTTCAAATTAAATCCAAAATTTTTGTGATGAATTTTGAAACTGATATCGGATCGGACTCGAGCCACACTCGATTGAGAAATAGCGACAATAGAGACAAAAACAAAAGCAAGACAAACAATTGTAACGATGCGGCTACGGTTACCCCAGACGTTGCACGTATCAATATCAATTGAAGCAACAGTATCCAATGTGCTAGACAAATTTGAGAAGAAAGGTCGAACCAATAATAAAAAAGTCTAACAAAAAGTGTTACGAGCCTTGAATTCAGAATCTGTTAGCTACAAATCAAGTGGTCGGTTCGTTCCAAGCAACAGCAAGGTTAACCGTTCACTGCGAATTAAAATACTTATACATTCGCTACATCCGCCTTTTATATTTGATAAAGATAAAATAATTATGAAACAGACAATATTTTATTTTAACGAACAACAAGTACAATTAAAACGTTACAATTCGTAAGTATCAATTGCTTACGAACACGTGTAATGTTACCGGTGAGACTACGCCCATGCGGATTTAAAAGTGAGCGGGAACATTTCGCCCGTTCAAAAACCTTGGTGTACTGTGTTGCCTAATGCGAAAAATTGGATTATTCGAATTGAATTAACTTCGTTAATTTGCTTCCTTAAAATATGGCTTAATGTTCCTTTAACGCGATATTTTTTATAATAATGGTGTATTGTTAATGATTTCTATTAAATATACATAATGCAAAACCCAATTATAATACACACAGCCTAATTAGAAAAGCATTGAAAGATCCAGAACCGTTACCAAGTTTTCAGCTGGCATTATTACCTGACAAAGTTATGTTGCCCAAATATATAGTTGTTTACTTTACGATAGTGTTAAAAAATCCCTTTCAA
>DWDT01005906.1:0-10069 GCA_018245595.1 Microceris scylla
TTTATTTAATTTCGTGTTCTAACAGCCAACGAGACGCTTCTTCGCACTCTGTTATCCTACTGTTCATTGCACGGCGCGGGCGGAGGCGGTCTAGCGTCTGTGCGCATGGAATTGGTACTACTGCTACAGGAGCTTGGCCAGGACAAGCAGCATCAACAACTGTTGTCGCCTCTACCCTTCCCCACTACCTTACCGTTGTTGGCCGCCGCAGTCGCCGCAAACAACACCGTCGTTGCCGACCCCGTTCGACATTTGCAGGTTTGACGTTGCTTACTATATTTCCCTTAAACCGCATTGTTGATTATTCAATTAAAGACTAAAGGCCTCCCATAGCAACCAGTCTAATTCTGTCAAGATTACTTTTGGTCCTTTCTAATATTACAAGTTTCCCCGATATTCCTAATTTCTCATCGAGTTCAATTCATGATGCATATTTTGAAATTTGAATTTCGTTTTACATCTACGTTATCTCTTACGATTAGACATTAGTTTTTCATTTATGTTTCATTATTTCTTTCATTAGGCTGTAGCCCACGACATGTTGGGCACAATCGGCGAACTGGGCATACCAGGCGGCTCCGCGACTCGCATCCTGCACACGCTGCGGGAGCTGGCCGTGGCGCTGTCGGCCTGCATCTACCAAAGCCTCTGCGACTCCGACACCTTCAGCCTGAAGCACGCCCATCACCACGGCGACGGGTAACGTCCTTTTTGTATTAAATTTTTTCACTTCAATATTTTGAATGAAATAATACGGATAATTTCAATTGTTTCATAAACAGTATCTTATGTAGAATTTGTCAAAAAATTGTTGTGTTGAATTTCGGAGATACCGTGACGTTAACAGTGATGATTTGTGCAAAACATTTATTTTTTGTATGGTTCTAGCATAATCGCCGAGACGCCAGGAACTACCAATCTGCTCATTAGGCCGAGACGATATTCGGTTGAAGAGCTCACGGTGACCACATCGCCCAATAAATGGCCCGGTTTGTATTGTAATTCTTTCCACATTATTGTTTTCATAATATTCTATTAAATCATAGCAATAAATACTCAATTACGGCGATCTTACGCTCTTGTCTTATTAGGATGTAAAATAACTTGTATTTGTTGCTTTATTGAAATGTTTTAGAGTGATTATATAGTGAGGATTTATATAGGTTTATAAAGTTGTGAACACGTTTAAAAAATAATAAATTCTAGAAATAATTGTTGTCTATTATTATATATTTTTTGTTTACTGCAGTGCAGGGGTATATTACATTGCTCACGAATATTTATATTTTGAATCTTTGTACGGAAGAGTGTTATCTTTCACTCTTTCAATAATTGAAAATTTTAATAGAAACATTATTATCAACAACTAGGTCTAATATTACTAGGTGAGAGAAGCAGTATTTCTTGTACTTACAATAAAGTTGGAGACCAGGTGAGAAAAAGCAGGCAGTTTTCAGTGGTAGTCGGTCGTTAGGTATCGGCCATGGTGTAGAAGGAGCATGTAGAGGTGCAATAAGCAGGTGGGCGTGTGCGCAGGCGTGTCGGCGCTGCGCGGGCTGGCGCTGCGCGCGGCCGAGGAGGAGGACGCGCCGCGGCTGGCCGTGCTGCTGGCCGAGGCCTTCTGCGCCGTGTACCTGGCGCTGCTGGGCTGGGCGCTGGCGGCGCGCGACGCGCACCTGCTGTACCGGCTGGCCGCGCACTCGGCCGACGCGCGCGCGCACGCCAAGCTCTTCGGCGGCGGCGTCAAGCGCCTGCTCACCACCGCGCCCGCGCCGCCGCAGGTTGCTACATTTCTTTTAGCATCTCGTACTCTTCTCTGTCTAATTAACACGTCACAGAGACTGAGAAGAGTAGAATCGAAGTTTCTAGATGAAATCACATGAAGTTTTTTAAATTCACACCAAAGTAAAATCCATCTAATATTATATCTCCATCTAATATTATATCTCCATCTAATATTATATCTCCATCTAATATTATATCTCCATCTAATATTATATCTCCCCCACATATGTATTACATTTACATGTGTTAGATTAAACCGATCAAATCAGAAATAATGTTTACATTTCAGCCGAAGCTCGTAGAGCGAACGGAAGGAATGTCAGTTTGGTCATCGCTGCGGGAGAAGCGAGCTATTCTCAACATGCGTCTGCTGGGACTGGGTCCCACGGCTCCCCATAAGAACATTCAGGAAGGAAGACCGACATTCAGGGAGCAGTTCGTGCCACCACAATTTAGTATATTAACCTTCTTGCTCACTAAGGTACACATGTCATTAGTTTATATTTGCACTGCCTAAAACATGAATATTTTACAATCGAACTACTCAAATTAAATACGCTTCATACATTGCTATCAGCTAATGTTTTATCTTGTATAATATTTTATATTCGCAATAACAGAGGAAAAGATGTGCCAAAAATAAAGTTGTTAATAAATCATATATCCATAAAATATTGTGTACGGCAAGACAAAAATATCGATTATATATGGGTATATAGATTATACCATATTTGTATAGTAAGCGCATAATAAGCGTAGTGTATTGTAAACGATGAAATGCGTAATTACAATATGTACTATAGGAAAGTGACAGAGTTTAAATTATAGCCGACAGCGGAACAAGACCCTGACAACAACGATTACGACTCCGCCGAGTCGGGCGCCGAGGACGCAGAGGACAGCGGCAGTGAGGCCGACGACGATGACATCTTTGACACGTCCACCACTAAGTGAGTACATTACTATAAAACTTAAATCACAACGACATAAACTTCAATTTCATTATTGCAACGGGAGATAGTTATGATATTTTAAAATTGAATGGCTCGGAGAGGAGAGTAGATTTTGACCGTCTTCAAAATATGTAGAATATTATTATCACACAGTAGGAATGATGAGGGTGATACGTACATGTTCCTAGAGATACTTTTATATATCAAATGCTTATTCGCAGACGAGCATTGTACTGTTTGTTCATTTAATTAGAAATTATATTCAGTTATATTAATCAGTCGTGATAAAAGTTACCTTAATTGCTACATTATATTCCTATTTTGTATGTTTTAAGAAGCAATGTGTTATGTTTTAGAAAGGAAAAGCGTCGCAAGGGCACCAACATGGAACATTCGGAGCCCGACTCGTACTCGTGGTACGTGATGCGCGTAGCTGTGCTCCGATTGGCGCAACAGAAGCTGCAGCACTTCTTGCAGCTGTGCGGCATCGAAATGTCGGGTGGGTTTTAATGTAATGTAACGGGTGGGCTGTAATGTACGTTTGTATCCTTTTCTGCATCGATTCTGGTAGTACGTGTCTGTATAAGTTCCAAAAGTTACAACAGCAGTCAAAGCTTTATCCAAAGCGTTGAGTTGACTAGTAAAAGTTTCGAACGCGTGATCGAATGAGCGCGTAACTTATTGGAGCCGTGTGTCCGCAGAGCTGGCGACGACGAGCCCCACGGTGCACGCAGCGCTGCGGCGCGTGGACCAGTGGCAGCAGCAGCTCACGGAGACGCTGGAGGCGCGCGCGCCGCCGCCCGACTACATCCCCGGCTGCTTCCCCGACCAGCAGACCGCCGGCCCGCCCATCAACAAGTACCGGTACGTTGGCCTTACATGGATAACAAAGAAATGTCTTTACCCTTTAGTACTTAAAGAAGACATGCTGTTATTCGACACAATACCCGTCAAGAAGTGATACAATGAGAGATAATGAATATAAATAATAGTCAACCCATTTATCAATCCAATGTGGAATATGGGTATCTTGTCATATTGAGAGGTTTAAGATTTAAGTTTTATAGTCTATTACACTGGCCAAGTGCGGGTTGCCAGACTTCACACATGAGAGATGTTAAATATAAAACTTGTATTTGTTTAATTTTTAAAATATTATATTTCTTGAAATTTCGTATTATGGCGAAAACTGATACCGTAAATTTATTACTTTCAGATGTTTATTAGAAAAGCACAATACTCCATTCAACTCGGCGTTGTTCAGTGCTGCGCCTGCTTGTCGTCTCTGGAACTACTTAGTTCGTCAAGAGCAAGTACAGGTATTTGTACTTCCAGTATACTTACTCACCAATGTTTAACATAATTATCAATAGATGAACATGTCCATATCATGCCCAATTAATTCACACTTTTTGTATGAAAGAGCCAATTAAAATCTATTGTTTATATTTATTAACGTTAAATCTGTAAATATTCTTTACGAGAGAAATGACAAATTGTAATATTTACATGTAATGTAGGAAGTATTCATCCGGGCGGTGTTCTCCCGGCGGCGCACGCAGTCGGTGTCGGCGGACGTGACGCTGGCCGACGGGCGCGCCGGCTGCATCCCGCAGCGCACCCGCGACGACGACCTGCACAGTCCCGTACGAATCATACACAAGGAGCAGGATTCTATTGCAGCATTCTGCTTGAATAGGGTACGACTGATTTTGTAAATTACCGTCAACAACGAATGTCTACTTATATTGAGCTGTTTTACTTTAGTAAATTTATTGCATTTCAAATTATAATACTTCACTGATTTAATTTGAAGTAACCTAGAGTATCCTAATTTAATTCAGAGTAACCTAAAGCGACCTAGGACCACGGAAGTGAGTATTCATGGTGGTGTACTTTGTCACTATATGATTCGATCGGCTTCCGTGGAAGGTGACTTTCGGTATGTGTCGCAGACGGGCGGCGGGCTGCTGGCCGTGGCGACGGCGCGCGAGGTGCAGGAGATGGACGTGTCGCTGCTGCTGCGCGGCGGCGCGGCCTGGGCCGAGGACGAGTGCGAGGTGGACCTGCTGGCGCTGGCCGCCGACCCCGCCGCGCTGCCCGACACCGGCTTCCTGCTTATCCAGCATCACGACAGGTCAGTGACGGAGCAAACAAATCTGCCCTGTACGAAATTATATGTCTCCTATTGGCCCAATGATCGCCATAAAACTTTCTTGCTGAAAATAGAAAAAGACCATACTTACTTATTCAGTTATAAAAAATATTTTTTCGTTGGCTGTCTATGCCTCAACCCCTAAAAATTATATCGAGTTCAATATGACTCCATCACAATTATGCACTTGAACTTATCACTTTTCAGAGCGAACGGTGGCTCAGTGCCGGGCACGGGCAACAGTTCGCCGCTAAACCCCAACGCGCCGCAGATGCCCGTGGGCATGGCCAGCCAGACGGGCCGCGGCGCCAGTGTCGTGAGTACAAATAAAAACATTGTTTGCTCTGTTTCATTGTGTAATAATTATTAGAAAAAAGTTGAGATAACTGGTCAAGATTCTATTGCAAAAATTGCATTACATTTGAACAACAGTAACAGATATGGTATAAAATATCTGCACGTAGTTCTGATCGAAGCTGCATATCTTTTGACTATCAAGAGATAAATTAACATCCTGTAATTATAATATGAATATCACGTTGCTAATATTATAATTACGTTGTCGTAAATCAGCACATACTTTAACATCATCTGTGAAGGAAATATTTCTACACCGATAACAACAGTCATTCGACACATCAGTATTTTGAACAATTTTACGAATTCAATTTTTATGTTAAAAAGCCATTCAGTATACCTGTAACATAGCTGCTTTTAGAATATAAGCAGGTGCTTTGGAGCTTAGAGGAATACAGCAGCATAAACACCGTGGGCGGTTATTATAACAACTATTTTCTTTGCATATCTATTAATATAAAATGTATCTACATCGAGTGTGGCCTATAATAATATTCCTTCTACTAATCGACTAATATTATGATTTTATTAAATATCTTTAACGAGTTTTAAATTAGAAAAAAAACATCATTTTTTTGAAAACATGTCCTTTAAAACTGCTTTTTTAACCATTTGGGATATTTCCATATATTTTGTTAAAGGATAATTGTTATTGCATATATCTAACATTAAATTTAACATGTACCCGTTGTGCGAACAGCAGGAGCGGCGAGCAAGCGTAACAAAGCCAAGTGGTCACGAAGCGTACGTTGTCACAGTATGTCCACATAACAACCACTAATATCAAACCAGACTATCACTGAATGACTTAATCATTTGTATGTTAAAATAACAGGCGATTAAAATTATTACAACACATAATATTTTAAATGGTAATGTCAAAAAGTTATACAGATTATTTTTCGGGTAGAAATTAATTCGTTCAGTGATTCAGTTTACGGGGTTGTGGGTATGTGTTTTTGTGACGTGCTCTTGTATTTGCGGCCTCGCCTCTGCGCTTTGCTTAATATATTTCTTTGACTATCGAGAATATTCCTTGACTATCTCATTCGGGGATTTTTTTTGTAGGGCGGCTCTTTTGTGATAAGAAAATTCTCCAAATCTATTGGTATCCTTATTTTCCGAATTTTGTTGTATTTACGATGTTGATTATGAAGTAATGATTAGGTATTTATATTTTGTTTGTCGAAGAATGAATAGATGTGTATTACATTATTTATTTGTGACTAAAGGAGAATATAACATGTGTGAATGTTGGTATGTGTGTGTGAGGGTAACCGAGTGTTGGTCGCAGGTAAAGGGCCTGCAGTTCCCGGGTTGCCACGACGCGAAATACTGTCGCCTGGTGCTCCACCGCTCCAAGCTTCTTATGAAACCGGTCAGTGACAACCCTAGCTCCCGACTCACTTTATTAAGGCGTCACCCTAACTCGTACGCGCACCGCCTCTTCTTGCTCGATGTTGATTTTTTTACGTTTTTGTTCCCTATTCTTTGTTTTCTTCATATTAAATTTATTTTCAATTTCCACCTGGCTCGTTCGGTCGCCTTATTTTTTTATTCCATTCTTTACCTTTTTGGTTTTTCATTCGTGCTATAACATCATCGTTTTTTTTGTTTTTCTTTTTTTTTTTTACGTAAATTGTCAATTCTCGTAGAGTTTTAATTTTCATATTTATGTCATTCGGTTAATTTTTAGGCGATGTTTTCTGGTAGTACCTATGTTACTTCACTGCTATGGTTGTGCTCGCTATGGATGTCTTGTTTTTATCGTGTTTTGTTCCTAAGCGATCTATGTAGTCCATCGTTATTTAGGTTTAATTTTATAGAATTTATTATGATTATTGACATTTTTATTATGTTTCTCATAGTTTACTCTTCATGCTCTTTATTGTTTTATGTTCAGGTGCTGAAACACAAAATAGACAATATCAAAAGAATGGCAGCGCATCCTTCACAACCGTTGTGTAAGTTAAACTATGAGGTGTACTCTTTTTGCAGGTGTATTAATTATTAGTGTAGGTACATAATTTAAGGTACCACAAAATTAATAAGAAATCTCTGTTTTCTATGTACTTTTAATAAATAACATATTAGAATAATTTGTATGGTATCTCGTGTTAAGAATTTGAACCAATTTCAATTATGAGGAGGGCTACTAAAACAAGTAATGAGATATCCTGATGTCACAAACAATTATCTGTCGTAACGTAGTGTAGAAAGGACAGCAATATTTTAGGAATATGCGTCCCGTACCTTATTGTACTTTGTTATTTACACCAGAATGATTAACAAACATTACACTATCCTCGGACAGTTCATCTCTAATTCGTCTTAACGGAACGAAATTCCCGGATAGAAATGTAGTTGTCGTGTGGTAAGGGTAGCGGCGGCGCGCGTGTTGCAGACCTGACGGGCGGCGCGGACGGGTCGGTGCAGCTGTGGGAGTGGGGCCACCCGTACTGCGTGTGGTCGCCGCGCGCGGCCGGCGCCTTCGCCAAGGTGACGCGCGTGCGCTTCTCCGAGTACGGCAACAAGTTCGCGGCCTCCGACGCCGACGGCACGCTGGCGCTGTGGCAGCTGCACCCGCCCGCCGGCACCGCCAACCAGCCGCACGCCTCGCCCCGCCCCTTCTTTGTACGTTGTTTTACTACACTTCCCTCTGACGTTTCTCCTTCTCGTTACATGTTCAAGTAATATTTACTGCCTATATTTTCGCTTAAGGCGATCCGGCTGCGGGTTGCATACTTATACTTCATACTACGTGCTACAACAATATACTATGTGGAGTATGATTTCGCATTGTTAGATCGAAGGTTAAGTTAGACTCATTATGGTATTCTATTATAAATTACTTACCATTCTCCATGTTATATGTGATTTCTAACCTTAAAGAACTTTTATGTATTTGAGTACAAGAAATTATTGGTCTGTCGTTGGTTACTATAATTTTAATATTTATGTCATTTGGTAATTTTGGTACAATAATAAAAATCACGTCTTTTACGTCGAATGACAACTAACTAAGAAATTCACTATAGTTAATTTAATTTCTACATAACTTAGTTTACTTATTTCCTACCTGGCTATCATCATCATCAATTTATTTCAGTCCACTGCTGGACATAGGTATCCCCCAATGAGCGCCATCGCGCCCTGTCCTCGGCTTGCCTTTCATAGATCATCATCCCACCGGGCTGGAGGGCATCCTATACTACATTTGCCGAGCCGCGGTCTCCATTCCAGAATTCGCCTACTCCACCAGTTATCGGTCCTTCGGCAGATATGCCCGACCCATTGTCACTTCAGCGAGCTAATTCTTTGAGCTATGTCGGTGACTTTTGTTCTCTGTCGGATAGGACCTGGCTATACCTATTTTATTTTTGTTTCAGAGTCATCAGTGTCATAGTAAAGGGATAAGTGATTTCGTTTTTCTCGGTTCCTGCAGTTTAATAGCGACAGGTAAACATTTTATATAGGTTATATATATAGGTTAGGTTCTATTTTGGTGCGAGTTAAATATGTTAATGATTCTGTTCGTTTTCCAGCTGGCCATAGTTCAGAAAGTAAAAATGTTGCAATATGGGACACGCTTATGCCAATCAAGAAAGCCTTGGTGGTCTGTGAGTATGGCTTTATTATTATAGTTTTATTTAGTTAAAATGATTAATCAAGATGTAAAATTGTATGTCTATACAAAAATTCTTGCGATTAATATATTTTTAAGATCGCAATGTCTGTGTTTATGGATTCACATTTCATCACTCGTTTCGTCTTAAGCGATGTTAGTTTAGTGATTGGTGTAATCGGAAGATTAAATATTTCAAAGGACGTGGTAAAGTACAATAAATGTGCAATCTACATCAATAAATTGAATGTTTAACGTGTCTAGCGCAACGCAATCGCAAGTTGGTAGATACGGTGACATCGTTGGTGTGAACGTCTGTTCGCTATGTATAGGATTCGATTTCGAAGAAGCGTCGATTATGAAAAGGTAGGATAAGACGTAAGGTGGTTGTCGCGGAGTGATATAGCCGGTGTGCGTGTGGCGCGCAGCGTGGACGTGCCACGAGGGCGGCGCGGCGTGCGTGGCGTGGGCGGGCGGCGCGGGCGGCGCGCTGGTGTCGTGCGGGCGGCGCGGCGACGTGCTGGTGTGGGACCTGCGCGCGCGCGCGCCGCGCCACCGCCTGCACGCGCACCACGCGCCCATCAAGTGCGTGGCGCTGTCGCCGCGCGAGGACCACTACGCGATCGGCGCCGCCGACGGCGACATCAAGGTACCTACCTACCTACCTACCTACACCTGCTGCCGCTTTTCCTCTCTTCTTTCGCTCTTATAATCTCGCCTCCCCCGACAACGTGATCTCTGTTCCGATATCTTCGATGACAGCGCCATGTAGTTTGTATGGTATGTCCTTAAGTCGTGCCTTTTTATGCAGCACGGTCCGTAGTCGGCGTCCGTAACCGAGCAGTGTTTACGATGTAAATAATATACGAATTGAAATAAAATTATGAAATTTGTAAGCTTAATAAACTTTAAAAGCATATAGCAGATTGCAAGGTATTATTAAATCGATTAGATATCATTCGTTATACTTACTCATTATCATTTTACCTTTTTTCTTAATATTTGATTCAAATCCATTCAATATGTAACTGTATTTTTGACATAATATTAAAACTATTTCTAAACATAATTATTAATCATAATAAACACATAAAATAAAATTGTATCAAGAAATTGTTATATTTGGACAATCCAAATTAGTATAATTTACATGTCTGCTGTAATGTCACTGTAAAATGTGTACAATATTAACTA
>DWDT01005907.1:0-10068 GCA_018245595.1 Microceris scylla
ACCCCGAAAAACATACGTGAGTTAAGCCGGTACATTTATAATCATGTGTATAAACACTCACGAAACATTTAATAGTAGAGTAGACATAGAGCACCGAATGCCAAGTATCTCTATCCTTGCAGACTTAAAGCGCTTCTCCCAAATTCATTAACCTCTTCATACAAGTAAGTCGGCTTCGAAGACTTCTGGCTTCCCCATTAGACAGTATTTCAATTATAGGTAAAACTGACAACACTTTAGTAAATTAATATATACATAGGTCTATGTACAATAGTAAACTCATTTTGTGTGTGTGAAATCTGACAATCCGTACTTGGGCAGCGTGGCAGTCTATAGCCTTAACCCTAACAATGATGAGAGAAGACCCGTATTCTAACAGTGGAATGTTACATGGGTCGAAAATGATTATTATTATTTAAACTCGTGAAATGTAAAATGTGTGCATAAATATCATTGACATTATTTATGACTTCAGCACATGCGATGGTTTTACGCAGACACGCTCGTTGCGGTAATCAACTACAGTAGTAAAATTAACGCTTTCATTACAAAAACCGTTCATAATTTCTTAAGTGAAACTTACCGTTAAACTATAACGGAAAATCTCACAACCTTTTAACCGTTAGTCAATGTGCAACTCGATAGTAAAAATATTAATGTTGAATGGTCATTATCAGTGTTCAGTGGCATCCTCGGAATGGACAACATATATTTAAGTGAATAGTTTAAGGAATGAATGTCACACAATGTGACAATGTCTAATAAAAGTAATAAAAATGATCTGCATTACTTACTCAAAATAAACATTTAGAAAACCGAACATCAAATTAAAACCTAAACAAGAAAATGTAATTATGGATTTGGAGGGCTTACTTTTGTACGTTCCATGTAGTATAAGTAAAAAATGCGCTTTTATACGTTTAGCTGATACGCTATAGAGTACGTTTAGACAAATGAGGCGGCCAAGACGGTACATCATTGTAGAAGAACACAGGACCGCGTGCAAGAATCCAGCGAGGAACAACGGGCGGCCTTGACGCGCGCCGCAGTAATCAGCGCTCGTACAATGCACGCCGCCTCCGCTCCGAACAATTGTTGTCGTCCGACCAAATGTTTCGCCGTCTCACGAGGAGACCACTGTTATCATTTATTTGATAAATTATTTACGTGTTGACATCATTTGATATATAAAAAAATATATCAGATTTATACATGAGATTATATCGCGCCTGTTTTTGTAGTAGGTTGACGACTTTAGTACAGCTCCACGATATATCAGTTAAAATACCATAAGATAAAATGCTATTAATATGTGCAATTTGAGAAGCACCGTCAAGATTCACAAGCGCTTTGTAGGCGTTTGCACACTACATACATTTAAAAAAATCATGCAATTTCGTAATAGAAATGCCAGATAGTCACCGCATCCACCACACATCTAATTCGTAATAAAATCTTTTCAAGTCACATTAGAAAGATACTAAAATAAATCCTACGCACATTAAGTATTTATACGAATCGCTAATGTTATAAACTCATAATTCAAATAGCGTAAGCAAATTTTACGATGTGATCTAGCACTGTGCTCCGAGTCGTTTAATTTGTTCGTAAAATATTTAGCTAACATTGTTACAATCGCGTTCTGTGTATCTGTGTTTACGCAGCGGCCCGCGAATAACAGTGATTGTATCCAATGTCGTGAGAACCGGCGTTGTGCAAGACGCCGCCAACTTAACCGTTGAACTAGTTCACAGTTAATCTTTACAACAATCATTACAATATCGCTGCAGGTAATGCACAGTCTTAGATAACACCCGTAACAATCTACGCCCGTATTGTACGTAAAAAAAAAACACGAAATGTTTGCTATAAAAAATTATTGCCCCATATAAAAGAACCGTTATAGTTGCCAATGGATTCATAAAAAATTCAATTCGATCGAAATTCGCTAGTTGATTTTACGATAAAAACTTCGTCCCGAGGGCGATCGCCGTGGAAAACTATCGCGCAACTTCACCTACACACACTTACACACACATATCTCCCGATGTAAATATTTCACTTGCGTTATTCAAATAGATTGAATATCGATCTTTGCGGAGCTTCGCCACCGATATTAGTAACAACATACAACATACACGAATGTATCGGGGGCGGCGCTACACTTTATTGGAGATTTCAATCAGAAACTCAATCAGCAAGCTTACAAAACCGACACGCTGCAATCCAATACTCGGTGAAATCGAGACCGCAGTCCGTTGTTACTGTAAGTGAAACCGTACACCATGCAACTTCCGTCCACAGCATGTTAGATATCCGATGACCGCCGGTAAGGTACGGGCCGCCTCATGCTGTGGTCAGCTGCGTCCGTCTGACTTAGCGTTGCGTCATACGTCCACATCCTTCCCTAATCCTAATGCCCTCCGCTCCCGCTCAATTGCTGACGTTCGAGACAGGAGCGATTATCGAATTACGACTTTAATCTATTACGGCAAGCGACAGGGACGACATCGGATTAGGAACCATTAACGGTACTCGTGAACACGTACAATACATAGAAGGCACGAAGTGCCAATTGGAAAACGTCTACCAACATGACTCAGTTTGCGTTTCAAAGCAAAGATGAGTTTTTTGTAGCATTTCATTTCGCTGTGGTAAGAAGTCCCATAAAATTTAACTTTAGTTCAAATAAAATCCAGTTAACTCGCTAGAAAGAGGCAATGGAAAATACGAGGGGGATTATAAGACCATACCTAGATAAGTTGCTGGAGAGTTACGAAAGCCTAATAAAAAAAACATAACCGAATGCCGTCGGCAAATGAACAGAGGGACCTACGACGTTACAAGCTCCCGAGGGAGCGATATAAAAGTGATATAGTACTTGCATTGGTGTCGCAAAGGAAAATCGATGGACTGAAATGTCAAAGCACGTCCAAATGTTAGGTACATCGTTAACAAATATGTCCAGAATGGTTATATTATGCTGGTTCTAGTTAAAGAATGTTATTTTTACATTTGAAGCTTACCGAAGAATGTTATTTTTTCATTTGAAGCCGATGACAGGTGTATTGTTACAAACTTGAGAAACATACCTGAAACAAAAATATTAAACTTAGTGACAAATATAAAAATGCATAGACGTATACAGTTCATAATTATATTACAGAAGAAAAATTTTATATTTAATATTAATTGTGTTATAAATAAATTCAGATAAAACTCAGGTAACAATTATGTCTTTGTAAAATAGCAAATTTTTAAAAGATTATAGAACTTTTAATTTAGATAGTAATGTTTAAAATATGCAAGTAATTGTGTCTGTTTGTCGCGTTTTTACGACTAAGTCGCTAAATCGATTTTAATGAATTTTAACGGTAAAGGAATGGTAACAACTAGTATCCTACTACATAACTCTCAAATACAGACCTTTTGAAATTGAACGGCTACATCGCTGTTTACGTTGAGCGCAAAAGTAAAGTCGTAAATAACAGCCTGATTGACATAACAGCGCCAAATACTCCCTACAGAATAAACATCGCATTGCAGGCGCCACTTAGCGCACGAGTCAAAGAGATACGTCGCATTCCACGCCTCAAATTGTTCCTATTGCGATATCACAAACAAAGTGGTGCGGAATGCATCGTTGCATCCGATTCACGAGCGGATCGACCTTGTGTTGTGTTTATCTCGGGCAATGTATAACAAATTTAATCGTGCGAGATTCATACAATACGACACTAATATATGCTAATATGAAACACCGTGTGATGGGAACCAATTGGGCGCACTCCCGCGCACGCCGACAAATTACCGCCGCCGCGCGCCGCCACTGACAGATTTATCTCGCGTGTGGGCCGGCCCACCGATTTTATTGTAAATCAATCGCTCCGACGGCCCTTCGCGCCGATTGAGTGTAAACAGTCACACCTCCAACTTTAACGCGACTTGGGAACACTGAGTGGATAAAGAGACACGCCAGCGATCGAATGCAATGTATACGAGCCGGGAGGTTACATTTGTTCACGTCGAATCTCTTCGGCGGAATATCACGTCGTGGTATGTCTTGTCAATCTATCGACACTTGATGATCCTTATTAAAATAAGACTAAACATGTGGGTAAAGTAGAATTGATTACCACACCTATGGCCAAAATAATAATAATAATAAATAAATATATTATAATTCCTCTGTTGGAATATGGGTCTCCAAATCTATGGCCAAACTTCACCAAATATCCAACAATGTTCAGAAATAATGGAAAGTCATTGATTTCAGATGTTCCGACTTAAAAAAAATGATCATGCTTTCGCAAGTTCATTCTAGAAAAAATGTAAATGAAATTGTGTTTTCGTGACTGTCTTAACATTGGAAAGAAAATTCTAGAAACTAAAACATGAGACGCACAATCATTCATTGTAAACGAATAGAATGCAACAAATTTATGCTATTCTAATATGAGTGCCTGAGAGTAAAATGTTTTGCGACGGTAGTGATTCCACTTGTATTTCTGTACAAAATGTTGGGATTAGCGGCAGCATTATTCGAGACACGCGGTTATTTATTTGATGCATGTGTTGAGTATCATTTCAAATATTTAGAAGGTGACCCTTGTGCAAAACGTATTTGCATGTGTATAGAATTATGCAAACAAACAAATAGAATAACAAACATAACACTGAACGAATTCTATGCGACAAAACGCGTTGACTAGTCATTATGACACCTCAATTAGCACAGGCAATCAAAGCTAACACGGTACAGAAGAATTCGAGTTAAAAACGACTGGAAAACATAAAATCTCACATTTAGCAAACGATTCCGCGCATCATCAACGGTTCTTATAAACTTTGGAATTTAGCGGTGTTTGTGAAGTCCGCAGAATTCTATGGCGATATTCGCGCAGACATTTTGAAGTACATCAGAGCGAGTTGCGCCGTTGGACATTATTTGAGTTTACTCTCATCAAGAAAGGGGGAAAAAAGAACGGGAAACAAGAGTGACTGTAAAATTTCAACGGTGGCTGTTTCCGTCCGACCATTTTTACGATGTTGTTAACTGTTGATTCTTTTTAAACATCTGCGTTGGAAACTGTAAACTACATTGTTCGCGGTCGGAACGCTAAAATGTTGCTGATAGCCGCTTTGTTCGTAATGAATTACACTTTAGCATTCTTTTATACAACAATACTTGTAGCGCAATTGTTATCGTATAGATCTGAACAACGAAACAGGCTAAGGTTGTATATAAAACAAGACGAATTATTCATTACATTATTTATAGTATCTGTTGTTGTATTACAATGGTAAGCGAGTTTAAAACGAATAATTGCTAAGGTCTGATTAGTAAGATAATCGAAATATTTATTTCATAAATTATGTAAATTTCATCGCTATTTGCAAATGTTGTTTTATTAGTTAACTAATGCACATATTTTACAAGTGGCCTTCAATAAGAGCATCACATCTAAAGAACAGTTACACCTTACAATTCAAAATAAATTTCTTAAAATATATTTTGATCGTATGACTAAAGCCGGTTGGTTTTTGCAATTTCATTGAACTTTCCCTTGAAAAAATGATTAAAGAACTTTGTTTTTAATCGAATCTTGCGCATTGTACAATATTTAACAGACGTTGCTCCTACAGCTACCAAGCTGTGCAAAAAATAATCAAACAGCTGAACGCAAATAATTGCCGATTTGTCGAGCGACTAATTTTCGTCTTTCACCGTCCGATGGAAGCGCGGAAGCCTTAATCGCCCCCAGCATCGATACAATTTAAATCGAACTAAAACGAGCAAGACGAATCGATCTCTATCGTATCGAGAGCGAATCACACGACTAAAGACGTTTTCTCGGGCGGTACACTTGGACGCTCCGAGCGATTGGAAATACTTAGTCGAACTTCGGAATAAAAAAAAGTTAATTGAAGCCGTTTTTGTCATTGCAATGTCCCGTTACTGCTACGACTAATCTCTCTATTCTGGACCGAGACACCTCGGTCACTTTGCATGCTTTTTATTCAATAGAAATCGCGAAAGCGTTGAACAATATAAAAATTAGAACTAATTTAGACACAGAGCTCTTTCGAGCCGTTCCATTGAATCGGAGCTACATTTTTTTCTACTGAAAATTTGTAAAACGCTTTTAATATCAATACACTTTTATTAATGTACAATGTTGGAAAAAGGAAATAAATTGACTTTTCTATTCCGAAAGTGGCAACAAATGGCTACGATATTTATTTTAAGCAAAACTTTGTAGAAGACGTTTTATTTCTTTATGTCGTGTTGACTTTAAAACAAATTTAACGACTTGCGAAAATACGAGTATATATAATATTTGCGTATGTTATGAAATGACAATATCTGAAATGTACTAACAGTGTAATGAACAGTAATACGAATGTTACATTATGACCTCGAATAATAAATCATAAGCCGATACTTCAACGAATATCAAAGAGATCTTCAAAGTGCACACTTAACACCGTTATTAAACTCTCGTGTAAATAAAGAGATAAATGTGAAGCTGCGAATGACCGGAAACATCGATGCTGCAAACCGACGTTACAACCCTGCTATTATTTAGTTGAGAATATTCCAGTGCACGAAAATAGAGATACAATAATTTCTACTACGAGTATCATAAATTTGATTTTAAAGTTTCACAAAAAAATTTATCGTTCGAGGCAAATGCTAAGCATATTGTTTTATGTCCTGATTATGGTGCTGTACGAGGATCAGAGATTAAAATAAGATTCCAAAATACTGAACAATTTATTTCACGTTCCTTGTCTCGTTTAACCTTAATGCCCCTACGCTGGTACAAAAGACCAGCCTTTGCAATTGTTTCGCCTCCACTTCCACCAATACAGTTTTCATTATTTATTTCTCCCCAGCATTCAAGCTCAGCGACAAGCCATGATTACATTTTCACGTCAGTGTCAACCCCAAACAAAGACATCACGAGAAAGTCATCAGTCATTATCAGACCGAAGAACAATAAAATAGCGAGTCATGGTCGTTAAGAGATTTTAACTGCGGGGTTTGCCGGGACAGCCTCGACGCTCAACTAAATAAAGTTTGCCCAGAAACGTTCTAGAATGTGATAAGTCACCTTCAATAAACACGATAGTTATGAATACTGTAATTAAACCCAGTGATTTTTACTTTGGTAAAAGTTGTACAAGGCACATACCTACATACATAGACTTAATCGAGAACAATGCGATGCTTCTAACTGTCGCATTGTGAAGTGAGCCTAGTTGCTTCTTCACAAGTATTTAACCGTTTAACTTGCAAACCGACCCACACGTACGGCTAACCGCATAAATTTAGTTAATGCCACTCAATTTGTGTACAAAATCAGCGACTCTGCTGTATTTCAATAAGGACGAAAATTGTACGAGTACTCAATCCAGTGTTACGCTGAGAACGCGTCGAGCGGAGAGACCATTAGAGCAAATGGCTTTACTACGAGCGGTGGCGCTGACGCTGCCCAAGAATCTGCGTAAACCGTTATATTATAAGAGATTTTCGTGACGAGATGGTCGGTTCAAGTAATTGCTTACGAACTCAACTCGGACTACCGATTTGACGACTTTAGTTGAATCCCATTGATATTCCTCGTCGCTACTTTCTGTAACGATAGATTTTGAAAGGTCAGTGGATCGACTAAATACATTGTATCAAAAGTTTGTAATAGAATTTCGCGATATTACGTAATAATATTTTAATATATTACTGGTTACACATACAGATCCCAATTTAAAATATACGACAAATTATTGTGACAATTCACCAACTTTATGCCAAGGTAAACGCAACCTGTACTTCAAAGCACCACGACTAATATGCATTGATACCTTGGGAGATGTAATAACACGTCACGGCTCGAGGCACAGTGGATCACGAGCTCGGCGACCAGTTTCGACATCGTGTGATCTCGAAAAAACGACAACATCATTCATTGAACCACTTTCTAAACTCATTTCTCGATCTTTTATTCTCCGTATTGTTACACGGATTCGACGTGGAGTAGCTGCTCTGCTTACAAATGATTTTGTGTTACATCATACTGTTTAATAGGAAATGGATAAAAAAATGGTGGATCCAAATCAGTGCAGTTCCTTTTTTTATTATTTAAAAGGTGTGTTGTTGTTTTTTCTTAACAATACGTAAATTTGTACTTTCAATATTTACCTACTTAGAAAGATAAAAACTCCAGAAGAAAAAATCGGAATACTATCGGAAACTTATTTGTTTAAATATTCGTTCAAAGTTAGGAATTAGAACATGCATCCACGTAAATAAACCCAAATACATAAATATTCATTGTTTTTATTGTAATGTCGCTTAATTTGACACTGTCATTCTTGTGTATTTAAAACAGTTGGACAAAAAAGTACGCTACGAAAAGATGCGCTTAATCACTTCAGGCGTGCAGCACCAGGAAACTCGAACAATGGTCGAGAAAGTTGAGACCACTACCACGGTGTTGTCCTTTTTTTGGTGTTTCACTGCTATTGCAAATCGAACTACGTGGAATGTTTCAAAATAACGCTGCGGTTTTTAAAATTTCAGTGAAATTACAACTGTATAATAGTTTTCGAGAGCCGCAAATATGTATGTTTATATTCGTGTTATTCATCGCCATTACATTATCATAGAATTTAGAATCGCGTCAGATGTATACGCGATGATTCGAGTGTTGAATGACAGACGACAGGGAGATGTATAGACGAGGCAGGCGCCCGGCATCGTGGTACGGGGGCGGGTCGACGCACTGGATAGTTTTAGTTCAGGCGATAGTGGATAAGGTACAGTCAACACGCGACAAACAAACAAAGGACGAGTTGTTTTGCTCCGTTTCGCAACGGCAATATTTGCCGTGGCCGCTTTTCCGGCGCGCGTTTTAAAGTAATACGGCCGAACTAACTTCCGACTCGAAATTTATGCGTGTTTTGATAAAATCACAACTTTCAGCGAGCAGTACCTACGTGTACCGCTCTGTCTGGTGAATTATATGTTTGGCTGTTTGTACCACTACTTAGGAACACACTTTCAGTTATGAAAGTTTAGATTCAGTTAACGTTTCGGAGCGAAATAAAAATTTCACTTGCGATAGTGAAAATAATAATTCGGTTGAAACTTTTAGTTCAATGTTGCAAGTTCGTTGTGTATTTTGTTTTTGTTTGCATGAAATATTTTCATACAAATTTGTTGTACAAATTGGATCGGTAGCTGGAGCTTGTTCGTACGCACTGATGGCGGTTGGTCGTTTTGACAATAACAAAGTGTGCTCCGCGCAGTTCCCATGGACATATTTTTTATTTTATTGTAGGTAGTGTTATTCTTTAAAACCTCGAGCTCACGTTCCTCCGTTAGCGCAGTGAAGTACCGAGCGCGGCTCATTAGAACCGGGCCGTGGGAAGTGGCGGCCGACTTAGTGACGGTCGTCGCTTGCAAGTCGACATGTCGATACTTGTAGAAATACTAATCAAAATGCAATAGCCTCATAACACATATGTTTTGCGAAATTGTAATCATTCTAAGCATAAGGTTTTAATTGTACCACTAGACTGGTCTGGACGTGAATCAAACCTGCAGCGTGTGAACCTTGCTTTATAATAACTAGCATACCAACTAGAGCGTTCTTAATGTGGGTAGTCGCACAATAATCAAACTGAAGGAATGACAACAGCGTCGCCTAGATGGCAGCACTATCGACTTTCACATAACGAAAATTACAAAATATGGTAAATCATCGATACCGACATATGATAAAACACATCCGCACACAATATAAAGACTTTCATATCACCGTATAGTACAAAATATATTTTATAAAGTGCACAATTAAATTAATGATCACATTATCAACGTCACGGTAGCTAGATTAATATGAGTAGGTACGTATTTACATACAAACTTTGATACTTGAGTTATAAGAATTTTGCTTTCATAGATTGCTCATTATACATATATTGCACAGAATATGACGTTTAAGGCTAAAATAAATATATAAGAGTTATCATATATTGATAACTAAATATTAGATATGTAGT
>DWDT01005908.1:0-10068 GCA_018245595.1 Microceris scylla
ATCCCCGAACGGGTAGGCAGAGGCATTCCTCTGCCTACCCTACACTCTCATAATTCACCAGTTATATTTACGTCCCATGGAATAGGTGGTGAGCCTGTTGCCATACACCGAATACAAACCCAGACTAGAAATTATAAATTAGAAAATTCAATAATACCCGACTCGGGATTTGAACTCGGGACCTCTCGAACCGCAGTCGCGCTTGCAACCACTCGATCAACAAGGCAGTTAAGATCTAAGTAGCGCCATCTAAATATATCTGTTTAAAAATTTATTAATTACCTCCCAATACTAATAACAAACAATACATTTCGAAGTATGCTACATTTAAAACTAGGATTACAATTGTCAGGAAATAAATTTGAATTTAAAGATATTCTGATCTATAGCAAGGAATCATGAAATAATCCCCTTATGAATATACAAGGAGTATCCGGAGGCTGTTTCCCGCGTAATTGACTTTTCATGTCAACCGTGCTGATTTTGAATTTGGAACGGTGTTACGAAATCATAATCTATTCGCGTGGACTCTTGTAATATGTATTTACACAGCCATAAATATTTCTCGGTGCTGTAACCGTTCGTTGTTCGGAAAGAATACCAACTGTCGAATACTAACAACACTGGCAAGACAACATCACCAGAATTGTGATTACCACCTTTAAATAAGTTTCATTTAATACACGTAGAGATGGTAACAGTTGCCATGACTTTATTGTTACAAATTCAAATTAAATTTCATTGTGCCCATTAAGTTAACTTGAGCACCAATTACATTAAAGTCACTTTATTTATTTTCGAAATGGTAAACCTAACTACTTTAAATACTACTATCATAAATTCACTCACCACATAACTCAGTGGTACAGGTATTGTAAACGAATATTAATTTGTCGATATAAGTGCGTAATTAGAAACGTACGCATATAAGTTTATCAAGTTTTTGATAATCGTTGGACAAGCTTTGTCTATGGCCGGTAGTCGCTATCGATGGGTGGGTAGAAAGTTATTCAGAAATATTACATTATTATCAGATGTAATTAAACCTTTAGGCTTTAACCTAATAAATAATAACAGTATCTGTAATTTTAGCATTAATTTGAATTAAGCCACATTATGGAGGTTGTTTTTGTATTTCCTCATTTTCGTTCTAACATCACAAGGCGAATTAATTAACAGTTTTCTATTCATACCAACACGCATAATTACGTAAGAATGGTAGAAATGACCTAAAAAGCACCACAACGACCAAGGAACAGGTCACTAAATTGGAACGCACTGATTAATTTATCAGATAAGGGTGAAAGGCTGGAAAAGCGAATTCGATAAATTTTTCGTGAAGTCCCCTTTTGTTAAGTCTTTTACAACTGAACCGGAAATGAAATAACTGGCGATGTGTTGTTATAATGTCGAAAAAATTTCAAGTATACATTTGGTAATAAACGTATCGTATAATATGATAGATATGTATATCGTAAATTATATACTATGGTATATTATACATAATAGTGAATATTTAATACATGCATGCTTTTGTAAAATAAATTCCATTCTTTGTGTATGGATTATACTCGTATATACTAACGGCCCTAAAACTAAACTGTACCCGTGTGTTTTTTAAATTTTTTTAAACTTTTTAAACATTTCTTCTAAAGGTTGATTGTTACGTAACTACCGAAGGACATGTTATATCATCACATTACTTGTGATGCAGTCAAAATACACAAATATAATCGTTTTTACTATGCAAATATAAATCCTTTATCACAAGAATTTCAGGTGCCTTGCCATTAAGCGGACCGCGTTCGAACTTCTGAGTATTAAAGTTAAAGTTACAAGGTTGGCCGCGTTATTTGCATATAATAGAGTTCCACGAGGTCCAATTTTAGACCCATTTTTACTCATCATGTACATTCTTATGTACATGATAGGCTATAATTATGAAATATTTCTATTTAGGTACCCTTAGTTACCTGAAGTTATTTTTATTTGCCGAAGATATCTTATTTGTATTTAATATTAACGGACAAAAATAGACTACAGCGATGTACCTAAACATATTTCCAAAGTAGCTAATTGGATTACTGGTCATAATCTCATGTCTAATAGAAAACAGATTGTGATTGATTAGTCTAAATCGGGCATGGATTGAAGTTATATTTATTTTCTTGGAATTATCCTTAAACCGGTCGAGGATCGAATAAGGATCGATATATTCGATCCTTAAATCCATACTATAGTGGGACCTTCTCATCTCTTAATTGATAAATAAACTGAGCTGCGTAGCTTATTCATTTAAAAAAGTAGGATTACTTACTGATACCGATACTGCTAGATTAGTTAATTTTAGGACCTTCTGTATTACAGTATTTTATACAAAAGCTTATTATACACTAAAAGATTATCTATACGACAAAAGGCTTCGATGTGATTAGCCTTTGTCAGGCTTTTTCTGTATTCCTTGTTTGGATATTTATGTTCAAATAGAATTGTGAGTAAAGTAACACTGATTTGACATTTACCTGCGCAATTGTTTTTCTTGTGTTTACTAATTTTAACGTAATGTAACGATTATACTTTTCTATTCCATTTAATTAAAGTGAAGAGTATTTTTCTTTCGGCCTTTCCCTCGCGCGCCAAATTTGAACCTACGACCCGTAAGACCCTCGTAGCAGAACGTTATATACGGACACATCAGCCTTCACACTTATAGGATGTCTATGCCTACGAGTATAAGGAGATAATTATTTAATTTAAAATACTTCCATTTTTGAATGTGCGAATGTTGTCTATGAATTTAAACTGGAACCGATATAGTTCTATGCTTCGTTTATTAATACAATAATATTTACGATATGATAAAACAAAATTGTATCCTGATGAAGAATATGAAGTTTTAAACCGATGATGGATTTTTTCATCTTATTTTTTATATAAAATAGAGAATGGCACGGCCACCGCGAGCCAGACGCATTCAGATTGGAATATTCTTATAAAAACTGAGCGAATGAGTTGGAATTTTCACGAGATTATTTCTATTGGAGTTCATACTGCAGTGCAGTGATGTGATAATTGTATAATACTTTGTATTCTTCGTATTTATCTTCCCATGAGTAACAAATTATTATAACAATTAGCATTTAATTACTCTAATAGTATTTATTGTTATATTAAAACTACATTAAGCCTCTTACGAGTGTACACAAAGGTTTCTATGGAGCGTGTCATTCTGTTTTAAATTTGTAAAACTCTGAGCTTTTAAGATGGACTACAACATAGCAATAAGATTAAATCTTTATACAGAATAAATAAATCGTTTTTTATGTCCTGTTCCAAGACAAGTCAAAACATCTGTTTTTACGCTCAAATTCAGGAATAACTTTTCTCCACGCTCGGGTTCGGGGTGATTCTTTAGATCAAAGGCAGCGGCTTTTTCACCGACTCGTCCATTACATCTCGGCATTATGTCCGCAGTAAAAAACATTGTGATAATACTCTTTGTCTTGCTTCTTCAAGATTAACGGGACCGTAATAAAAGCTGATTAAAGTCTCGGTTATAAAGATGACGATTTAATATTCATATACTCGGCGTGTTTTTTTATGTTTATTTTAATATAGGTACAGTGCAAGATAATTTATATCAATTATAATGATCTTGAAGGTTAAGTTTTACGACTCAATGGGGACAACGTCACGAGTGCTTAGGGAATGTTGTTTCGTCTGATATTATAAATGAAATATATATTTTTTAAATTTCGTTTATGTATTCTGAGTTATATATAAAGTTATATTTAGTTCAAAAATACTTTTATATTTTGGATATAATTATTAAAACAATTAACCAGAGTAAAGCAGGAACGGGTTGGATAATTGCAAAATATCGCATTTTCCTTTAAAAAATATTTCTTGAAAAAAAAATGTATAATAACAATAGGACCAAAAAAAATATCGATATCGCAAACCAAGTAGAACCAAGACACCTGCAACAAATTTTTCATGCGGTATTTTTACCCTTGCAACACCATGGCAGCCGCTTTGTCTGATAAGGAATAGCAAGTCTTTGACTTTCTATTCCAGGTTTTATATACAAAACCATATAGGTACATACGAGTATTTGCCCCCGTAATAACACACGCATTTTTCTCACGATAGTAGTTCTCATAAACACTGTTAAATTTTTAATTTAAGTCTCTGCTACCTCATACGAGTTTAAATTACGTATTTTTTTCTAGCATAGAAATAGTTACTATTAATCATTTCATTTATACCATTAATCAACAGCTTTACTGTTCATCTTTTAATTAAACAGAATAACATTAAATACCACAATATCACAATAATACATTTAAAAAAGAAATTCCTGCATTTTTTATTTATTGATGCCAAGAAAATATTGTCATTTATGAGCCATCAATATTATTCGGTGAAAAGTATTACACGATACGATTAAAAATGTTATTGAAAGTATATTACACAATAAACTGTTGACGGATGACGCACCCAAAGTGGAATTATTTTTATCACATGTACAAATTAAGTAAATATGCTTAATTGAATCTTATACAGATACCCTGTTAAACAATTTTAATTATTTTTAAGTAATTAATTGCGGTTAATTTTCAAATAAGTCAAATTAATAATTATTATAATGTACAGATATTTATTAGTGGCTGTGTATTTCACGTTCCTAAGTTCAAATCCAAATATCAGAAAATAAACAAATAAAAAATGTAGGTCTCTCCTAATAAACCCAGACACGGAACTACTGTGGGATGTGTTTCGTACATTCACAACCCATATGCAGCGTAACTGTATTATTTGCGCGCATTTCAGCCCAATGTTTTTCAGGTGACCCAATTCCAGATCGGTGCTAATTGACTTCAACGAGAGGCTTATGAGAAGCTCGCGCGAGTAAAATTTTTGCCAGTAATACACAGTTACTTCCAAAAAAAATTAGTTTAGAAACAGTAACGCAATTTGTGTAAACAAAGTTTATAACACATGTGTGTTTATTTTTTATGTTAAAACGCGCCAATTATTGGTTAGCAAGCTGTATCGGGCATAATGTTATATAAATTCATTGTTATTATTAACATAGACGTTAGGGTTTTTGTGTTAATTGTATGGCAAGTTGGTGTCATCTGTGAAAGACAATGGTGCTTCCATTTAGGGGATAGCGTTGTCAATTAGGCGACCGTGCTGTATGAGTAGGAATATTGTGCCACTACTCCTATCAAAGTACTTTCAAGTAGGTATACAAATTCTATATAAACCATGCATCACATGATGCGCGGTAAAAGTAATGTGCATGTTTATTTATTAAGTATTTATAAAATAAAGCATTTCCTCTACTTACGCCTTCGACTATTGCAGGCGTGATGATACTTTTTTTAATAAAAAACATTTATCATGATTATTTTGCATGTTTACAAATATATGATTTTTTTTTATTCTACTCATTTATTCATATTATTGTTACGTGTGCCTTTCTTATCTCATGGTTTTGGTGCTGCAGTGGCTGCCAGTAAAACTTTCTTTCTTTCTTTCTATCTACACATGTGTACAAAGATTATGTTAAGTCACGCGTATTTCCGATGGATTTCAGACCGCAGTCCTTTCTGAATACGGATACACAGTCACTCCGATACGAGACGCTTCCGCTCAGCCGTCAGAGGAAACAAATAGTGATACACCATTACAAAAGAAGGGACTAACAGCTGATAAGGTAGATAGATACAAATTACCTTTTATTCTTTCAACAAATATTTCTGTAATGGTGGTCACTTGGTGGGTCAGTTATTGAAGACGTTATAATGAAATACGCACACCTTAGACTTCCATACTGGTTTTAAAAGTGTATATAGTATGCCATGTTTTGCTTGTCTAAAGTGAAGACTTTGCACTTTATCCTGTCTTTTTTTTAAAGAAAACCGATATCCAACAGTGGGGCCATAAATTTTTGTTAATGATAACAAAAATATTCTTCATAGAACCAAATGAGACCATTTTATTCACTCGAATTGTAAAATGTAATTAACATTTAATGAAACATTTGTAACGTGGGGAACACCTACTCATATTTCTAAAGCGACGAGTCTTTGCAAATAAAACAGAAAGAATTTTGTAATATTAGAATACTACGAAGATCTTATTGTTTAACGAAGTAGACTATTGTTTGGCTGAAGGCGACAAGGGAATTATCTGCTAATTGGATCCGACCGTAAAAGTTTTCGGCACCGTTCTTCTGAAACAATGCGGTGTAATTACCAGACATTTTTGTTATTATAGCGCGGATATAACCGCAGCAGTGTAGAGGCGAAATGGTGGACTGGAACTTCCGGCAAGGTTATATATGGGTAGTATAAGAAATGTTTAAAATTACAACAACAGTAGTAGAACAATCGTTATTATTATGGGGTATAAGAGTGTCCATGCATCAAATTAGGAACAATTATCCGTTGCGCACTCGGCTACATAACAATCGAGGCTACGGAAATTGGCTGATTGTGGTATAGCTTAGACAGAGATAAACGCAACGGGCAGCGTGTAGGAGGTGTAAGAGGCAAATATTATATTATAATAATTACTTTTCACATACATAATCGTACTTGTTACTATATATGAAACAAAACGAAATTTCACTGATATTTTTACATAGCGTGCAGAAATTTATAAGGCTTCATAATTTCACGCCTCTATTCTGTAAAGGGATAACCAGAAGAGTGTAGTACACTTCCACGACTCACCACTTTTCTACGTCCCGCTATGGAATAGGGGGTGATTCTTACAAGGTTTTATATTTAATAATATCCGATGTAGCCAAAGAACATGGCGACGGCCTAGTTTAGCAAGTGGCATACGTTAGACATGTAGATATATCCAATATCAAATAGAGCTTCAATTCTACTTGAGATACTTCAGACATGTGATGCTCCCACGAGGATTAGTTTGTAACGCCCTTTATCTCCATATGTACCTATCTCTCCTCAAACCAGTACACATGGATAGTGGCTACGTGTAGGTATCTAGAAAATAGTGCGTTGAAGTGAATTTTAAACGATGGGCCCTAACCACGTTTTGATGTGATAACATAATGGTGTATTTGAAGATGTGACGAGATGACCTGTCGCGAACGATGTATCTACATGACATGAGCTGAACAAGAGAACGGTTAAGTGTGTCACAGCTAGTTCACTTTTTAAACTTCCACGCGACAGTATGACCATAGACCCTGATTCCAAGTAATTTGCTCAGAAATAGCTCTATCGCGTTAATTATTAGCTACTGAAAGTATTTGCTTATTTATCATCATCATCAGCATTTAGATGTCCACTGCTGCATATAGGCCTCCCATAATCAACACAGAACGTAGCGAGCTATTGGAGATGCCTATGTCCGGCAATGATCGGGAGTAGGCTGACCATGATGAATTATAATTAATGTAAACAATGGGAGGTCTTTTCATTTAAACGCCATTTCTTCCATGCAACCCATTAAATAACACCTACAACTTATTATCTATACGTAAAGCTAATTACATTAACATTTATGTGAACGCGTTAACATATTTCACTGAATTATTTACTACGCTGAGCAGAGAATACCTCACTTACTAATAGACCTTCGGGTTACTGACTCGCCGCCGCCGACACAATCTGTCGTTCTAGCGAGCCATCAAATAAATCAGGCATGTGGGTTAACATATATTAATACATAGAATCTGTGCTAGTTTCGACTATGACATGCGTGGGCTCTGTCTTTCGTTATGAATTGTAAGCGAATAACATTTACAAATATTGTAACATAAGACTGTGCTGCTCGACAATAGATGGCGCTACTTGTCTTCTGAAATACGCTGTGGAAATGTTTTATACATAACATTTTAAAATTAAGGTAAGGAAGCATGTACAACTTAAATTATTCAGTCTTCAACAAGATACGAATAGAGCCATTGCTTTTTATATGGTATTTTTCTGTAAGTTATGGTCAAATATTTGTAAGGGCACAAATACCACGCTTTTAATATTAATGGTCTACAACAGAATTAAACATTTATTTTCGTTTTAGTAATGTAGCACTCTAAAAAGATCAGTGCTAACTGCGTGAGCCACAGCCGCAAAAGGCATGACTTAGCGAAATATACGAAAGACTCTGACAATGGGATGGTTCCTTTCATGGCTGAATACACTTTGAATAATGGTGCTTCGGGTGTATTCCAAAGGCGAGTAAAGTTTGCGTGACCTGACTACTTTAGGGGTGGATAACTTGCCGTATTATGTACCAATCTCATAGCCTTATGGTTATATTCTTGTTAATATACATATATATTTGCAAGAAATGTGTATGTACCAGACACGAAATAGAAAAAAATAATAAATATACGCCAAAAGGATAAACAAATAAAGTTTCACAATTTATATATCAACGTCTTCTATAAGTTTGAGACGCGGAGGAATTGCGAATAATAATAAACTTCAATGAGACACTCTTTCTTGCATAGATACACATACACACACACACACATTATTATAACACACATTATTATAAATATGACCAGAGAGAATTCACAATAAGCAAAAAAACATTTCATAACAATTCAAAAACAGAATTGTGAGAAAAGAGAAAAATGCGTTGGGAGACGAAACATTATTTAAAACAAAACAGAACTGCTCAGAAGTGTATGCAAATTGAGCGGTAAATTGACAGAAATATGTGGTTATAACGTAACATGAAGTTACATTACAGATGATACAAATTGAAAAGTTTAATAAGAAAGAAATAAAAACTTATAAGACTATTAAATTCTTTGCGCAACTTTTCAACGAGATCAAGACGGCAAATATTATTTTTGGGTAACACTCAAGAATAAATAATATCAGTGATTACATCGCCTTCGTAGACGAAAGGAGGTAAAAACTATTAGAAAGAATCTTATGAATAAATACTGATTCAACGTGTTAATATATCGTGTACTAATAATTCTAAATTTTCTATTAAACTAGGTGCCTTTCATAATAATTCTTATAGTCACTTTGAAAATACAATCATAATAAGCTCAATTTTCGGTAACATCCATCAATATATTCGTATATATCTGATTCCAAGTCATTTGTATGTAAATGGGTTTATCTTTGTCGATAATTATTACTACGAGCTTCAAATCACCAAAGTTTAATGGCCTGTCATTTTGAAAGGGACACGTAATGTTCCTTTGATTTATAATTACAAGCCATCTCGTCGATTGCTTTCCTTAAATGTCCACAGCTGTGGAAGATTTGAGGCTTGAACATCCCATTTTTTGCCCAACCAATCCCATTTTTTATTTCTATTAGATACATGAGAATCTCTATATCTGGCACAATTATAATTTAATTCTATAACATGAAACAATTTAGTAGATAATTGTTTATTTTTGTATTCGCAATAAATCTAATTTAAGAAAATTGTGGCTTGTAAAAAAATTTGGGAAATTATTTCATTAGTCAAGGTAAGCGAAAATTCTTTGTGCCTGAGTAATAACAATATTTGTATAAAACAATTGAAGCCAAACATACCTGGCATTCAGAAAATAATGAGACATTGAATATGTCAAAAATATATTTACGGGTGAATATTTGTCATTATCATTTCAATGCTAGTGGAATGGCGAGTCTTACAAAAGTTAATTCATCGACACCAATTATATTCAACATATAACTCAAATACGTTTATTACTTGCTCTGTTTGTTTTAATCATGTATATAGTAACTTTCTTAAATTTTAAATTTATTTATCGAATACTTATTGCAACGGTCAGTAGATTTGTAACTATATTTCTAACTTCTAAGTGCTGCCATCTGTTGGCGAAATGCCGGCAACGCCGACTTAATAGAATATCGATAATAATATTATAGAAGGTATGCCGGTGTTGTCGATATTCTATGCCTGAAAACGTCAAATAATTAAGCACTTATTTTAAGATTTCAATTAGTTGTAAACAAAGGCTGTTTGAAAAAAAATTAATGAAATTAATGGTTTGAGCAATAATTAAATTGCGTCTTAGTAGTTATTCTGTATTGATACACATAA
>DWDT01005909.1:0-10066 GCA_018245595.1 Microceris scylla
ATAAAATTTCTAATATGGGATAATATGGAATTTCATATACGTATGTCATAAAAACGTTGTGTAACATGTAACTTTGTACATGTAACACTTGTTTTCCTGTAACCCCTTCCCGTTCTTGCCTAACGAAACGTTGCAGGTTGGTTACGCAAGGCTCGTTACGTAACCCAGATAAGCAAGGGTGAAATCCTATCTTATTTGTGCCCTCGGATTAAAATTAAATTTCATGCAGAGGCTTTAGCGAATCGCGTCGTTCCTCGAGAAACCTCTCCTCATTATCTACAATTAAAATTTTCCGCGGTGTAGTAAATTCTCTATATAAAGCCGTTTGTTCGAGATAATTCTCGGGAATTAAATTATTTCATTGCAATCGTTCTGAAGTCTTTTGAATTTTTAGGTTCTTTATTTAAAAAAATTCGAAATCCTAAAAATTGCTTACTATGACAGATAAAACGTGGGGGTACTATGTCCCCTACCTACCGCTTCAAAGACATACAAACGTGATATTATGTTAACTATTTATAACGAGCAGCGGTAATAAAAGCGTGGAGTATTCCCGGTAAGTAACTATTGTTCGATCTTATAGAATTTTCCGTAAACATAATTGTTAACGAGATATTACAAAAATAAATATAATCCGTCCCTACCACATCATTGCTTTCAATGCAGGGTAAGATGAAAAAAATCCCTCCCCGAATCGAATCTCAAATACGATAATAACATGTAAAGACCAAAATAAGACGGAGATAAGGCAATCATATTGTATCACATCCGGGATACGCGTCGGATAATTTTCTTGTGAAGATATTTCATAAATCATACATCAATATGAGAAAATGTAATATCATAGGAAGAGCCGCGCGACGGAAATACGGTTTGTGTTGTTGTTTTGCAAAACTGCGTGTTCTCGAATTTAAAATTTTGTTTTTGACTTGTAGTTTTTTCTTACCTATTTGGTTTTAACTATGCGCCGTAAACGTAGAGAATAATTCATATTGTTCAATTTTCAAGTAAAATTATCAATGAACAACAAAGATCCATTGCCAATTTCTAATATGATTTTTTTCGATATATCATTTGTTCTCATCATCTCTTCAACATCATCTCATCTCATTATCTCTTCATCATCATCTCTTATCGATATATCATTGAACACAGGTCTCCCTCCCAGAATGAGAGAGTTAAGGGCATAGTCTTCCACACTGGCCAAATGCGGGTTGACAGAATTCACATGCATATTTTATTTAAGAGCTCTTAAAGAGAGGAGTGAATCTATCCTTATAATAATCTCCGTCATCGTCATAGCAATGAATACATCTTAAAACGCACATTCCTATTAAAAGGTGCGCGACATGATTTTAACCTAGGAGAATCTGAATTTTAAGCCACTAAGCTATCATCATCATCAGCCCATCCACTGCTGAACATAGGCCTCCCCCAATGAGCGCCATCACTAAGCTACCACTGATTTTGATGTAGCTCATTAACTCAGTTAAAGCAACGTGCTAATATAATGGACACCGGATGTTTACCTACCGGATGTTTCTTAAAAGATTGAAATTACTAAAACAACACAATAAATATGAAATATGGTACATTGAATAATCTCTGCCATAGAATCGTAATTTCCTGATGTAGTGCCCAATAAAAATTGTAAAATTCCAAAAATATTACAAAGGATGATAAAAATGCGAAACCCAAAATAAAATATCTAGCACGTGTTCTATTACTTTCTTTCAAAATTTTACTTTGGTGATAGACAACTCTGTATTTTAGATATCAAAATACAATTCTGAAGTAATGTCTTTATTTTAAAATTTAAGCAATGTATCAAAGGAAAAGGAAACGTCTAGATTAGATGATTAGTCTGATTCCCTAAAGATCATACTTGTGCACCTTCTGTGGACATTGTTATAGATATATGTATAATTAAACATAACATCACGCCTTTAATCCCCAAAGAGTAGGAGAGGAGTAGGAGAAGAATGTAGGACAGTCAGAAGAGTGTAGTCCTCTAGGAATAGCGAGTTAGAGAGACAAATTTACCGGACCCGGGAATCGAATCCAGGATCTTTTGTTCGGCAGTCACGCTTGCAACCACTCGATCAACGAAGCAGTCAGAGATAAAGATATTAATAAAATAAATATTATAATTAATACATTCAGGAAACATCGTAATATACCAAGCAGAGATTAATATTGTAGCGAGTTTTGAATCTTGTTAAAAGATAGATTTGTATCGGGAACAGGTAAACTTGAAGATGGAGTTATACCAGCGTATTTCAGAAAAATTCAATTTCAGGGCACCGGAAGGAAGGAAGGTTGAAAATATTTTATTAGGTTTCAAACAATGTATTGAATAAGTTTTGACGTAGTTACCGGAACCTGCTCTGTGGAGTTTGCTAACAACATATCAGTGTTACTTTATAAAGTTCTTGCAACAAAATAACTTTATTTATTGGTAAGCAGACATCGAATTTTCACGGCATTCGATATTCCTAGTTTTTTTTTTGCTCTGAACTTCAAAGTAATATCATTACGAAATCCATTAAATACTGCCAGACATTCACAGTTATCAAAGGAAGTTCTCAACAAAGAACCGTCCATTCTTATGGAATGCTGCTATGTCTGTTATATTCCTAGCCGGTAGTTATTACTCTAACTTACTGAAATAAAAGATAAAGAGAAAGATCACGCGATTTTTCTCTAATTGCATTCAGAAACGTTTTCATATCTATTTTCTTTATACCACTAAGAGACGAGCGCGCACAAACCAACAGACTTAACCAATGGTTATACACTTACAACTCCTTTTTTTCTTCTTCTAACCTTTTCATTTTAAATTATTTATTTATTATATAGTCATCTTTACTTATTTTGTTTGCTATATTTAATATATAGGTAAGGAAACATAAAAATAATTTTGAGAGTTCTTGAGAAAAAATGCGCCGGTCTCAAGTTTACCTCATGTCTAATTGAGACGGTTTGGAAGACATAACGTTTATACCTCCTTGCTGAAACTCACATTATCCTCGTGTGAATTTTTTTTTATTAGACATGTATTTGAATTAAATTCCTAGTCATTAAGTAATGTTTGATATGTCTCAAATATAATTAGTCTATGGGTTCTGTTCAATCTAACATTGAAAATATATACGGATCAATACTGTGACATTCTTTGGGTAATCGAAATATACCTATATGTATGATACAAACATCTTGCATCAAAAACGCTTGACGATACCGTAACAAGATAACGTTTCGCATCAATAAAGAGCTATTATTTTGTAATATCGAGTGCGGAGGCTTTCAGTCCTTTATTCGCGTAAAGGGTGTCAGAGCACTGTGTGGGTAAGAGTCACTTGGTCTTACAAGTGTCCATTAAGGAGCCGAGACTGAATATCGTGTAACCTTATATTTTGACGTGCGGCAGGCGCCCAAGAGACAGCGTGGAAAGACGTGCGTAAACCACATATAACGTACATGACGTAACCAATAATATCAGGTATGAAAGTGTTGCTTTTGCCAAATGAGATTATGTATATGGAAATTTTACTCACTTTCAGTCGCACATCTGCTGGTAGAAATTTGTTTGAGAAATAAGTAATACGTTTCTACGTTCCACTCTCAACATTGCATTTACTTTTCTGATTGTATTTATATAAATAAATAGATAATATTTAAAAATTAATATGCAGTTTATCTGCGTGGGGTTGATGCTCAAGTTGATTGCGTTTAACTATACAAAACATAAAGGTTTAGCTGAAGTGATCCGTAAATATTTAAAAAAATATGTACTATTTACAATATTAGTAGAATTACTATTTACAATATGACCAGAATTACTATTTACAATATGAGACCAGAACTGTAAAACATATTCCAATCCCCCTGTAGTGTACGCAACACATTGAGACTTAGTCATTAATAATATTAGAAAATGTCCTTCGGCTTCTTTTTATTTGTAAAAAGCTTTCGATTAATTGCTATCTTTATAAAATATACGAATGGTCGCCAGCAAGTCCTTGCAAATGGATTTCAGATTTAGTATTTTCCCTAATGTTCTATATATAGGTGTAGACACATCTTATACCGTCTAGACCAAGCTAAGCCCTATTTAATATGCTCCACCATATATATGTATATATAAATATGTATGTAAGCTCAGCTTACATTACAAATTTTTATTTTATATTATTTATTTTTTAACTTGGTTTTCATGTAAACCTTTAAACATCATAATTTTACAGAATATGACAAACGTTTTAGCCTAATGAACTGAAAAGTATTTTTTCGTTGTTTTTTTTTTAAATTTATGAACCGATTGAAATAAAACACTAAAAGTTAAGTGGAGCTTACCACAAAACCGCACCAAAATCGGTTAAGCCGTTCTTGAGATTAACGTTCAAAAACGCAAAGACAAATGAACAAACAAACAACAATTCTTCAATTAATTATTTTGTATTAATAAACACATATAATTTCTCAAAAATATTTTTGTACTGACATCAATCCGTCACATTTTTATTATCAGTATAGATAGAGATTAATGTATTCTGTGGCAAACATTAAAGTTTTTTGTCAACAAGTTACAAACTTTACACAACTTCTTCTAAAACTTAAGTTATTCTTCGTCCGTTGACATTTAGGGATTATCGCCGTCAATGTTCTTATAGATGTTCAAATTGTCTAGACTAAATGTTTTGCTGGTCAAGTTTGTTGAACCGTAACTACTCGTAGTTTGTAGCTGAAATTTTCACAACTAAATTTTAAACCGAAATAACACTATCGTGAAATGCTAGTTAATTGCTGAGCTTAATAGAATTTTTTAAATTTTAGAATCAGAATTTTTTAAATTTAGAACAAATAATTTTGCACAAAAAGATGTTCATGATTTTAAATAAACACATTAGTAATTAGTAATTACATGAATAAGCACATTTCATATCGACCTCTTTCTGCGCTTTAAAAAAAGGATACTTTTATACATTAACAACTCATAATAGAAACATCATCACCATTATGTCCACAAACAATAGTTGCGGTTGGGCAATGATCAGCGCCCACATTTCCCCGCGACAGATAAAGGTCCATTCAGCCGTAGATCCCGCTTTTCAAGGCAGCTTTGCACCCAGATATGACAAGCTCACTCATAATGGAAACGTTCATTATAAGCAAATCGTCATGTCCGCTGCTTGTGACAGCGCCGTATTATTATTAGCCAGCGTTCGAAAATAGAACTTGTAATTACAATTACATTTGTTTAAAAACATAATACTTAGAATTAGCTTATTAATAATAATAATTTATCTTATGATGGAATAGAAGTTACACACATTGAAGGTTACGTTTTTTGTTTCTAAGTTTCTTAGTAAATACGATTTTAGGGCTACAGCCTCATAAAACGTTCACGTAACTCGATAATCGAACTTTCTGTAGAAAAAGTTTGATATCGTATTTTGTTTCCAAAACCAATATATTATTTTCATTAAAATCGTTAAGTAGGTAATCAATTTTATATATTGCTATAACTACAAGTGAAATACTTGTTCAATAGATCGGACGTCTTTTCAATTCTACATGAAAGGTAAATAAAACCTTTGTTGAGTTGTATTTTTGGTAATCTTCATTGTTATTACAGTTACCGAAGCCGGGGCAGCAGGCACAAAGCGTTCAAGTCGGTCTGTGTTGCCCTGATAAGCTTTATTCCAACCATGACGCCGCCTCCGGTTTCCTGCAGGTATTCCACCTTCTCCGCACAATATTCAACGAAATGTTTCTATAGCAACGGAATGATAGAACAGGTTAATTGTTTTATTAACTGCAAGCTTAACTTGTCAAATTAGTTTACAATCGATTTAAATATAAAGTAAGATTTATACACATGATGTTAAAGATGTAATTATAATATTCAAGAGATACGAGTATTATCTACAGAATTATAATATTTTCTAAGTCTAAATAAAATAAACTATGATTTAGACACATGTAGTTAAAGATATATGGATATTCAAGAAATATGAGTATTATCTACAGAATTTTCATCTTTTCTAAATCAAAATAAAGAGTTGTATATTTATTACACATGTATATAAAATAATTCTTAGATAAACAACATTACGGATCCGAACTACGATTCCCGTCTCCGCGAGCAACGCGGCTTTAAAAATAAAAACGCAAGTGAATAGCGACAAGAGGTGTCGCGTCATGTCTTTGTCGCCGGAGCACCGCTTGTAGCCCGACACCCACCATTAGTTTACATACAAATGGGAGTCGTTTTACATAATCCATCGTATATGGCGGTAATTTGTTTCAAACTGTCTGGATAAGCAAAGTGATCGCACCTTTCATACTGGATATTACACGTCACACTACATAGGTATGCTCGTGGATAAAAAATGCAATTTCTCCCTACGTTACCAAATATTTCAGTCAAGACGAATTGTGGGTAGCTTTCGGGAAACTATTTGAAAATAAAATGTATACTTTTGAATCGTATATGTGTGTATACTCAATGTTAAGTCGTTCATACAGTTACAATGTGTTGTTTTGCTTACAGACTTCAGTAGCTACGTACACGTAAGTAACTTTTGCTCGAGTTTCCACAACGAGAGGTATGTAGTTGTGCCGGCGTGTAGTGTAGTGTTTGTCTTATGTTCTCACCTGTTCTGCAAATACAGTGGAACATGCATGAAACTCTAACTACATACTAGTATGGTCATAATGGATGCATCGAATCACACCTGTGCATTCACGTATATTTACCAGATATGTTTTTCAAGCATTGTGTTTGGATATTTCATAGTTTTATTTTAATGTAGTCCTCAATTATAATGAACACTTTTATCTTTGTCAAAAGGCCGGGAAGCGACAACCTACTGAGGCAGACTATGGTCTTCTGTTTCTATGTGAAAATTTAATTGAATGATGGCACGACAAAAACGTGTATGTTGATTATAATTATAAATGTACTCTCATATTACAGTTTTTCCAAAACGTTTGACTTCTTCGTTTATCGTGAATACAGCTCACGTGAAATACCATACCAATTTTGAAATAGGTATTAATTTATTATTTCATAAATGAAAATACTTATATTGATGGCTGAGTCTACGTAATTCCTTGCCTCTAAATATTCATAGCGTTTGAAACCAACGATTCTTTAAGAATAAAGTGTTTCACCAATAATTAGGTAAGTATTATAGTGGATTATTACTTATCATAAACTACACCAATTTGTTAATAAAAGTAACAACATTTCATACCTTCCTATTTCTTATTGTATGATATTTAAGTTGTGTGTGTACCGGCTGTGGCAAATAGATTTTACTGACACGTCTGTTCTAACTCGCCTTTAGAGACGACAATGCGTCCACAACTAATGTACCTATCGTTTAGTCCTTTGAGACGCTGCATCTATATACAGTCGTCTATCCGATGAAGCTAAAGTGAGTGTTTAAAATAAGAATGCGAGCAATCTCGTGCTAAGCGCAAATATACACAGAAAGGAAAACTTAATACGAGCTTTTTAGATATGCATCTATCTACACTTGTTCTTTATAGAACATATCAGATTGTAGTGGCGTTTTCTATTCGACATGCCCCCTTGGACTACGAGCCTTTATTAAATAACTTGGAAACAAACGATATGTTGAAATAGATAAGTTTCTGTATCTTCTAGTTATTTTGCAATTGAATTTGAATTTATTATGTAGAACGTGTCAGAGGCGAGATAATGTACTACTGATTGTAGGAGTAATGACGCGGCAACTTAAGTTTATTTTACGTTTTTTAACTGACAAGTACATTAGTAATATAAATAATAATAATAATAGTATATAAATTATAATACTGAATTAAAAATAACAATAAAAATGAAATGACTTCCACACTTTTTATTTATCTGTAAGCGAAAACGCACTGAATTTAAGCACTTTATGGTTTTAACGTTTATCTTGATACATAACCGTTATTGGCATCGTAGTGAAAAACTTCAAATGAATACAAATATCCTTAAAATACTCTCGAGTCTATTAATTGTTGAAGACCCTGTTCGTTATATACATATCTGGTAAAAACAAATGCGATTTTTGTAACGAAAACAAAAAGAAGCAATCAAACCGTAATGTTTGATTCCATATAAAATGTGACACTATTCTGTATTTCATACTCAATGCATGAACATGGTAACGCATACAAACATTAACAAGGTATTTCCAAAACAAGAGACTAACGAACATGACCGGCGCGGCGAGGCGACCCGCGCCGCTAGCTGGAAGTACCTCAATTAACCACAATTCTACAATGCTGCCAGTGTGGTTTTTTCATAAACATATCTGTTGGTTGATTGTTTACGGCGTTGACAACTAGTTTGTTGGTTAGCCGTTGTTTGTGAACGTGGCAGTCAAATATACAATTTTAAGTACATATAAATCTAAAAACGAATTTTATACTGCTAAATACGATCGTCATCGCAAAGCCCAAAGAATACGAGCTTTGAGGACAAACGTAACAAGATGAAAGTATACACTTTTAATATTTATGTTTCTAAGCTTTAAGTATGACAATTATTTATCCTGTAACGTTAAAATAATACAAATTATCTAAAAATGATGTAATCTAAAGAAGTTATGACACTATTTTAAATGAAGTGGAGATAAAATATTAATTAGTGTTCAAAAAATTATAATCTTCCTTCAGGAACGCAAGTGGCACAAATCACAACTTAACGTCGACTCTCGCCTGCAAGTGGCGATATTTTAGTGCATTCGTGTTTGTTAAATCTTTATCCGCTTGAGCAGCACCTAACAGTCCGCTAGCCTCCAGTTTTGGTTGTATCCCTTGCATAAAAAAAGTCGCTTCAATTATTTGACGAAAAAACACGATGAATGTGATATGTTAACAAATACAGAATGGGAATAGTTATTCGTTTAGCAAGGTCTATTTTGTATCACAAAAACGCAGTATTTGTATAAAATTGTGGAAGAATATTTTGTTTGCATAAGTAGGCTTTTATATGTGGCAATGATATAAAGTAAGTTTAAAAATAACTTTGTTTTTTGAATAAAATTTAAGGGGACGTGCTTTTTTATACTGATTTAATTTAACTTATTCAATTTATTTATCGTCCTCATTAATTTCTATTAAAATTAAAACACGTGTGCAATATAGTGTGTATACATTTAATAATGGGTTTTATTAATAAGCGTTCAGAAATATATGATGTTAATTATAAAAACAGCTTAACAGGTATATAATTTAATATTTTTTGTAACTTGTCATTTTCATATTGAAAACGGTTATTCTCCGACAGCTTTTTAAAAACTGCAACCATCGCTAATATAAATGTAGTGAGAGGGGTGGTAGAGTCGCTCGTACTCGTAGAGCGACGCGACGTAGAGTGCGGCTCCCTGGTTCCGATCGCACGCGCCACTATTTTACATATAAATGGATAGCTCTACGTAGTCCCTCTAACACAATAGCTTAAATTTGCGCTCCTCATGTGTGCGTTACCGAATAAATAATGACATGGCTGGAAACGAATATAAAATTGCTACAGACGAGTATAATCACCGTGGCTATACGAGTACACTGCACATTGATTTTAACTAACGAGGACAAAATGTTAGCTGACAAAAATATGACTCTTCACGTTTGTTAGTACGTGAAACGATTATTACTCGTTAATTGGCACCTCCGCGTACGGCTGGCTGGCTCCAATGGCACGTCACTATTTTACATATAAATGGACGGCGGCACATAATCCCTCTAACACAATGGCATTAATTTGTCCCAAAGCTAGACGTGAACGGTTGCGTACCTGGACGCCGTGGCGATGATACATGACCGTGCGCACCACGTGAAGTGCTAAAGTCTTTATATTTATTGAAAAGCATTATCGACTTCTACAATCAATTAAATTTACTTATTTAAGTGAAATTTAAAGTATTAGTAATTTAATATTAGTGAAAATATACAGTAAACAAAACACCATATTCGGTACAATCGGTTAACAAATACATACTATGACGGCGAAGATTAATATTTACATAGATATGTAGCTAGATAC
>DWDT01005910.1:0-10065 GCA_018245595.1 Microceris scylla
TATGTTTCATAGTAAAAATCTGATAGTAAACAACAAACATGGACCTACGCAGATTGCTGCTTCCTCATAACACCTATACATGATCGATGCTTATTAAAGTGATATCCCAGGCAACACACTGGTAAAACTTATATATAAAAACTACTTTACGTTTGTGCGTACCATCTTTGTGCATCTTCCTTTAAAAATTAATATCTTGTAAAACGACGTTTCATTAGAACCAGTAGAATTTATATTAATTAAGTTCAAGGAAGTAAACAATTCGAGTTTGCTGAAATGTTTTAAAAATTATTTAAAATAAATCTACCATTGACGCTGGCCAGAAGCAGACATTAAAAAATTAAAGGATTTATTTATTTTATTTCATTTAATAAGCCACTAACATTCTGTACACAATAAGTAGTAGGTATAAAAATATAATATACATATATCTGTGGTACTATTTTCTTCACAGTCGCAGAATTTACACAAAACCGTCCCACTTAAGGCAGCTTTTGTTTTTCAATTTCTCATTTGGCTTTAGGTGTGGGTTCGCATTAACCGTATTTTAAAAGTCACCATTTCATTTGTTACATCACACGGATCCTCTCATGAGAATCAGGAAGTAAAGAAATGTGAAGAATATTAAATAATTTGCATTTTCCTGCAGTAACCACATATAGGACAGCGAAATTAATACATTTGTTACTTACATAGAAAAATAGAAAGTGTAATGACTTTATATTTTTCTATTATATTATATAGAATAGGAAAATAAATTATACAATATAACGCTTACAGATTTATTCAACAACATAAATAAGGAGCGCTCACGGAATGAATTGCAAGTGAAATTTTGTTTCGAGCTAACAATACCAAACGAAACAAAAACTTTCCAAGATAAATATTGAAGCAAAATTTTTGCAATTCCACGAACAACCGAATGATAATAGAAAATTATTCTTCATAAATTCCGCATTTTAAATTCAACCGTATTTAGGGGCTAGCCTCATTGGGAACAGAACCTGCACATCTTAGTTTAAAACACACCATATACCTAAATATATACATACGTTAGTCTTTAATACTACATATAAGTAATCCATGGTAACGTAAAGTCAAACAAATGTATTAATGTTCAGCTTCATATTCAAAAATGTTTTATTCCACATATGAAATCCTAATACCTATGATGGCCCTAAACTCTTATTTATTAATGAAATAGAATAAAAAACACATTACAAATAAACGCAGATATTATATATCATAATAAGATACATTTTAGACTCCTTAAATATCAACGTATTCGTTTAAGCATAGTAAACCTATAGTTAAACGAATACCAGAAGGAAATATTATATATTTTATGTCGTAGCGAAAGGACGTGTTCACTGGTATACGTCTCATAATTTCTGTTATTACACGCACTTTTCGATTTTTTCTCCGAACTGGTATGAACCGGAAATTGGATATAAGATACCCGATCCATCTCCGATTTGTCTTAATGATTTGTGTTTGTTCAACTTCTAATACCATCGGCCCTTTTCTGTATTTCCTAATGCCACATTCTGCTGTGATTGTTCATACTCAAATAAACGGAAATAGAAGTTTTTTTATTCCAGTAACCAAATCATAGATTGCAGATTTTGTCGCCCCATTTCCTCTCATTTACTTTTTTTTATTATATATCCATGAATACATTTTAAAAAGGCTTCTTAAAAAATATATAATAATAATCGACCCATTATAATTCCACTGTTAGAATATGGGTCTCCTCTCATATTGAGAGGGTTAAGGCCGTTGTCTGCCACGCTGGCAAAGTACGGGTTTGCGGACTAGGCTTGTTACTATGTATTACATATCTATGTATATAGCCAAGGTGAGAATGAAATTATACACTGCCTTGTAGCTCACGAAGACGTGTTTACTCTGAGTTCAAAGTTTTATGCGAACTAATATAATAATTATAAATTATTTACCCAATTAGTTAGTTTATTTTGCTAAATGGAGTATTATTATAATATCACGCGAGAAACCTGACAGCTATTACGCTTTAAATAAGCCTTACATTGAAGGCCACCGAACGACATATATATCTAACTTAAAATACTTAATTTAATTATTCTACATTCACACATACTGTAAAGATACATGTTTAGCTTCCTGTTGAAATAAAACTGGTATGAACCGGTTCCGCGTTAATAAATGGTGGAAATCCCCTTTTCTGCTTTACCGTGAAACAAGTCGCAAAAGGGGTTATTTTTATTGCTCTTGTAATATCTCGTTCGAGTAATACTTAAGTGTATTATTACTTTAACGACACGTTCTTCGGTTACAAGAAGTGAACATTTTCAGCCATAAAAGTAATGAAGTATCGACCTTTTTTGAGACACGTCCCGTAAAAACGCCGTAAACATTATTTTTCTTATGTTACGTTACATAACAATAAACATATTTCTTACAAATACTAAGGAAAATGTGCGGAGTTTATACTTTGTATCGAAATTCAATGTGCTAAACTAAAAACTAAATTGGTCAGAGATATATTCGGTGGAAAATCGAGATGAAAGAATTAAAAGAAGAAAAATAAAGTCAATATTTTCGAGTAAATTCGATGCAGCTCTTCGATTACCTTCGGTAGTGATTGCACAAAAATATAGTAAAAATTTTTAATGAACTTTCCGTATGTGCGCCTACTAACTACGTATTTGATGTATGTATAGCGGCTAAGAGGATCAATGTTTGTTTTATTTGCTTAGTTTTTTCATATCTGCTTCGTTTGACTTTTCAAATTGAGAACGTGATTTTTCATTTCGAAGTAATCATAGACTACGAAAAGTCCATATTCTGGGCAGTGGTGACTGAAATTCATTATTATGAATGTTATTTGTAACAAATTCTATGTTACAAGCGCTTTTTGATACAATCCATTCTGTAAATGAAAGATAGAATTTTTTTTAAATCAAAAGTAGGTATATCTTTTTTAACAAAAGTAAGTCCAAGTGACGAGTAACAAAACAAGTCCAAGTGAAGAGTCCCGTTCATAGACAAGTATGTACGACACCTTTAAAAAAGCGAAAAAGACGAAAATTGTACCAGATTCTTAACGAGTGGAAATCATTCTTCTCTGCTTATACTTTTTAAACATGCGCTTAACATTAGATACATACATATAAATGTATTTGATGCTAATAATATTATAATAGTATATTTTCAGTATAAATAATGTTCTATCACAAAGTAAGAAATGTTACCCCAGCGCACCCTTCGAGAAATCTTTGCACGAGAAATAATTTTTAATGCAAGAGTTCTTTTGTGCAACCAGCATGAAGATTGATAGCATTTATATTCAACAAACTATGCCCTTTGTAAGCGGGCAATACCCCTCACTATTATTACTGCTGAAGCAAGCTAAAAACGTGTAGAGTCTACTGAAAACTTGAAAGCATATGTACATAGCCTGTATGTTTAGAAATCAGTTTCCTCATCTAAGCGTACATAGTTCAAATACTCACACGCACCTCTTTATAAAAAGATATATTTATATTAAAGACCATGACCAAAGACCAAAGAAAACAATATAAGGAAACCTGCTGAACCTGACTGAGGTCCTGGGTTCAAATACCGGGTCGGCTACAATTGGATTTTTCTAATTTAGAAGTTCTAGTAGGGACTCGGGGATGGATCTGTGCCCGGCAATAGGCTCCATGGGACATAAAACGTAACTAGTGGATCGTCTGAGTGTACTACACTATTCTGTCTACCCCTTCGGGGATTACAGACGTGATTTTATTTTGATATTACGTTTCTATAATTTCTACAGTTTCCACCACCACACCATAACAGCCACTTATATAAGCTAATGTTACATTTTACCCTGCATAATCTAATATCTACCTAAATCACATTCTATGTATAACCACCACTTCTGTGCATTATGAATACTCGAATAACCATTGATAATTTCCCTTTGTGTTTACCTGCCTATTACACTCCTACCTATCACAAATTGATAATTTCTCTTTATGTTTGTTTACAGCAAGCAAGCTCTCAGACCGGAAGCCGTCACGTCACCACTGAACCGCACCTCCGCCGATCGTTATTTCCGGTTCTGCAACTGGAAATAACTACCTGAAGATGAAAAACAAAGTTAACTGTGTCGGAAGCAAGATGACTAGTCACCTGTCGTACAGGAATTTGTTACCAGAGTGGATTAGTCTTAAGTATAATAATAATCGCATTTTGGGATATTTCCACCCGACCATCTGACTCCAAAGTAAACTTAAAATTAGCATCTTTTATGGTAACCAGATAGTGAGATCAAATGAACATGGCCTTTGCCTACCTACCCCGTAAGGGACTTGGCGTGAAGACATGTATGTATATACGAGTATGTATATACGAACATGAAGGTCAATGCCACGTAGGATAAATAAAAAAAGGTAGAACTTTAGAAAATAACAGATACTTCGCTATATCCGTTACCCTGTACCAATGTACACGGTACCGCAGGCGGTAAAAGGTATAAGAGGCTTAATAGTATTGACATTGCTCTAAAGACCGTTCCAAACGCTTTTAGAGTTCCTACAAACCATTACCTAGTAGGTACATGATATAGCTAAAGCATTTGGGTTAACAATTCTGTCAGCAACGACAACTTAAGTTGATGAGGTTTTTGTGTGACCAGAGATTTGTCGTACGTAACATTTTTACTTACTTACTCTTTAACCGTTTAAACAACATAGTCTAATGGCGCTCCATTAGTCTAATAATTCTTAATAATCGATCGATACGATCTACATATTTATATGGATCATAAGATATGAACTTTAAGATCGATATGATTTCATACATATGTAGCGTCGTAAGAAAAATCGATTTGCAATTTATTTAATTTGTAACTAAGTAAATGTAAAGCGCATAAAATCTCACGATAGCCGTCGATATAAAGAGCGGGTCTATAACATTTGCGGCTACAATACGGGGCCATTACCTAAGTTGGCAAGGGTGAGTTCCAAATGTGCGGTGTATTGGGAAGCTATCGTGATAATTTGCGGCGGGCGGCGACGGTGCCGCTGAACGATTCCATCCTTACACGACCGTTCGAAATTTAACCATTCACTTACAACAGAATCCATGTAACCGATTTGAATACAGTAATTTAATTAGGAATTCGGTAAGAAAGCACCTCGCTAAGTTGGATTCGACCCTCCACCTCAGAGGTCTGAGATTTAAGTCCTGGCGCAGAATTCTTATTCATAATAACAATAGTTTTTGTTTTCGGTTATTAACAACGTACCTTAATATGTATAAAAAAGTTATGCATATTTATAAAATTAAATGTTGCTTAATACAACAACAACAAAAAATTATCGTAAGGAAACCTGCGTGCTTTAAGTGTCTAAGGCGTATAAATCCGCACTTGACCAGCATGGCAGACTATGCTTTAGCCCTTCTTATACTACGACGACACCCGCACTCAACAGTGTAACCATACAAAATTAATCACTCTACAAATTTTTGTACAATTGCATATATCTAATTGTTTTTCAAGAAATCACAATTTTAAAAACATACATACATATGTGTACACAAAAAGCGATGTCGACTACATTGGAAGAGTATTTTAAAACTATCAGATTTCGAGAAAAATCCTGACCACGTGAATAACGGTTTCGTGGCACAAACCGAACGGGCTGTTCCAATGGGCGGTACATCGGAAGCCATCAGTGTAATTTGAAGCGGAGTGGATCGACCGCGCGGGACTTACACTTTACACGATCGTTTGACTTTAAATGCTTTTGTGTGAGAGGTAATGTCGCTCGTGCAATTGAATCCGTGTCGCCCTGGTGTACATTGGTTCGCGACTGTTTCACTCGCCATTTGTAATTACGACTGTGGGTATATACTCTTGTGTTCAAACATTGTTCGTTGGTATTAACCTCTACTGATAGCCGAGGACAGGGCGCGATGGCGCTCATTGGGGAAGACCTATGTTCAACAGTTGACTGAGATAGGCTGATTATGATGATGATTAAAATATTAAAGAATTTGACATCTTTATTATTATATTATTGAAACGGAGTTCCAACGGTCATCATGCACGGATATCTTTGACAGTATTTTTGAAATGATATTATAAAATGAATATTTTACTCTTGGAGATACTATTTGCATTATATTGTGAAATAATCAACGACATTTTAAATCCATTATCTTCAATAAAACATTAATATTTTATCATTAACCACACACAATGTCACTATACGTACAATGTACGTTTATACGCATAATAAATAAATTCACTTTATTCATTTTTTTTTCAAAAATAATATCTACGCAGCTCACTCTTGGTTTTGCTAACCGTTCGATTGTTCGAGAGGGTTCGAGAATGCTATCCAAATATAACGCTTCGTTCGATTACTGTGTTATGAGTAGAAGCTGAAAACCATATTTTGTAGTTAGTCACATTATTTTTTAACCATTTAAATTCATACTTTTAACTGCAACTTTTATGCCATCGTGCCCGCTAATGCAATTCGTTTTATATAATAACCTTATTATACTTGTACTAATCTTAATCATTTTGAGACAGTTGGGTTGTACTACACTCCTCTGCCTACCTCTTCAGCGATGTCGAGTGTGAGGTTACGTATTACATTGAGCGGGTAATGGATGGTAAACTCAAATAAGGTTTAAGTTTCATGTAGTTTAGTTCCCAGAATTACAAAAACAATGTTTCAGACTTCATTACGAAACTTGATTATAAATGTAAACATAAAACTGAAAACGCAGGTTTCTCCCGAGCAGAAGGTATAGTTGAACGTCTGTGAGTAATATTTCACGGCACCGTTGTTACAATTTAGATCTGCCATAAACGATAAGATAAAATCTTACGAAAACTTGCCAGGTTTGTTACTACCTTATTCTATACGCGGGGACCATCATGGCGACATCAACATATTGTCTTAATTTCGTAGCTGGAAATTCGAAAATCATGAAACCAGATAATCAGTCTTTATTTAATTAGAAATCGCATTTTTCGTCCTTAACTGACTATTCAAAAAAAAAACCTAACAAATATTGCCAACCACTTTACATGCAATAGACGAAAATAGTAGTAGGTATACGGTGATAAAACGTGGGAGTGTACTACAATCCTCTGCCTACCCCTTCGGCGATGACAGGCGCGATGTTACCTTTTTTAGGAATATACAGAAACCTTGAAATATAATTATGTGTAATTTTATATCTTTAGGCCTGTGGTCTCGGAAGGGATAAGCAGAGAAGTATAGTACATTCTCATGTTTCACCTTTTATGTTCTACGTCCCACAATGCAATTGGTGGTCAATCTTTGCCATTTATTGAGCTTTGAACTACTACTAGGATTTCTAAGTTAGATAAACCTTGCAATACTCGATCCGGAGATCGAATCCAGGACCTCTCGATCAGCAGCCGCGGTTACAACCAGTCGACCAACGAGGCAAGCAAATTAATATTAAGCAATTAAATTGAAATTCACAACTGCTTCTGCGAAATATCATAATCATAGAAACTACGGTAGTCTAAAGAAAAACAAACAATGACACTGCCAGTAATTAAGTATAAAGACAGAAAATGCGCTGGCTGTTTAAGGATGGCTTACCTTCTTAATGGAGGCAGTAATTAAAAACGGGTGGGGTTGTGTCGACAACAGAATTAGTTTGTTTGTGAGTACGATTTTGGAAGCGACGGGAAAGTGTCGCCTATTACAAAATTAGCTTTTTTTATCAACCTCCATCCACCATGGGCCGACGGAAGGAGAATTAATTTGGAAAACCATGCTTACGTGAAGGCAAAGAAAAGTATTTGGCAGGTATATTTTGTACATATATATGGACATACGGGTTGCATATAAAAATTATTCCAATCACTTCACCGTTTCCCAAGTAGGTAGTAATTTAATATGTTGTGTATTAACATAATTAATAGATCAAAAAAGAGTTCAATCTACAACAAGAAATGAACAATCGACAATGATGTATGTAAAGTATACAGTGTTACTACAAATATATAATACTTAGTATAAACGAATAGATAGATCGGAAATAAGTGTATAATATTGTATTGTATTGTACAAAATATTGTATTGTACATTTCATTTCCTATTTACTAAAGCAAACAAGTAGATAAGTAAGGAATTAATTACAGTTAGGTTTTCAACAAATTTAATTTTATGCAAGGTACAGTTCAACATCACTTGGCACTGTGCACGCACCGCAGGGTACATCGTATCTGCCAAAGGAGATAACACTTGCTATGTAATAATAAAATGAATTCAGCTATGTGGCCCCCAAAAGCATTACAAGCGGATAGATGTAAGGATATAGCAAATATTCAGAAACAGTTCAAATTAGTTTCTCCAAGAAGCTATCGAAAAAACAGAAATAAATTAATTATATTGATCCAGTATTGAACTGAATACTATTGTAATTAATTACGTATTAACTTTGAATGTTATTAAAAAAAATAAGACGTGTATTGTTTTATTGAACAATAATTGTTTTATTTATTCAGTTTCTTGTATAAGTTACTTAATATGTAAGTCTCAACTTTACGGGCTCCTTCTCTATATTAACTCGAACCATACCAAATCGCACTGTTGTCCTCGGCTATGAACCTTTTAAAAAGGAATGAAACAATTTCGCTTTACGCATAAATATATAAATAAACTACCACAAAATATTAATACAAGTGATTGACAAAATCTAGAGCTTCAATAAAATCTCATGGCACATTATTAGCCTTGGAAATTATGTGTGCATTTGTATGCCCTTTATTGAATGAAGAATGCGTCACAGCAATGCTCAATTTGTCACAATAACACGTTGTTTCGCGATTATTATGAATAAAACAAGGATCGCCATGCTTAGTAGAGGAAAACTGGATTTAAGCGGGACTTTACACACTGTCATAATGGTGCGTATGAAACAAAGTTGACTATGGTTTTATGAATAAAAACCGGACATTACCGAACATCTTTAATTACACAAGACTTTGAATGTTAAGCTTTTTTAATTAGAATAACAGAAAACACAATGAAGATTAATGAATGAAGTAAACTAACGAATGAAATAATCTAACGGATTTGCGTATCTACTGATAAGTTTTATGACAAAGCCATTTATTAAGTTTTAATTTGATAATAAGGACACATGTACATTTTTTCAATAATAATAAAAGTTTATTGGCTTGAAAAACATAATACACAAAAAGGATAATAGTATAAATAGTGAGAAAAAACTTAAACTGATAAACTAAAGAAAGCGGCTCAGCTTTAGCTGGTACGAAATTGCAGCCTGGAGCAGCCCCGATTTTCAGTCGCTCCCGTCTCCCTAAGCGCTTACGCGGAAGTTGAACGGTGACAAAAACAGGACGTAAAATAAATAACAAACCACTGTTATTATGTCGTCACACCTACTCCCTCTTGGGGCAAGCGGGAGCCTGGAGTGCCAAATACTTTCATTTGTAAGCAAAACTGACATGTTTCTTCTAAATGAATCACTCTTTTTATTCATACAGAATATATAACCAAAATAAAGAAATCCCCAACCCCCATGCTTAGTGTGGAGACTATAATCAAAACACTCTTAGGATCTCCAAAAAACAGTCAATATACAACAAATATAAACAAACCAATAAACAGTTATCAAAGTTATTGTAACATTATTACTATAAAATCAATTACCCTGTATCGAGCAGTGGATTGCGATAGACTGATGATGATGATGTAAGGAACGGGAATGTCTTGAAAAAAATTTCCGTTAACGTGGTTGACGGAACAATAGATACACAATTTATAACGCGTGTCATATCCCTTTGTACGTTGGGCATAATATTTGCTAGGCGCGGAATGCAATTTGTTCACGAAACTACGCAGCGCGGGAAGAGCTGCCACGTGTTTAATGTGCGTATGGTCGTGCTGGTATCTTTGTTAGAGTATAAATTAGAACATAAAATAAGTAGGTACGTCCCTATTCCATAATGGAACGGAAAAGTGACTGGTAAATCGTGGGGGTGTTTGTACTACACTCCTATGTCTAGCT